>JAQIWZ010000034.1:0-38191 GCA_034697245.1 Malaconothrus monodactylus | reverse complement strand
TTTATTATTGTATTAGAAATTGTTTGTCTAAATAATAAGTTATTATTATTATTATTATTATATTATTATTATTATTATTGTCCTTCACGTAAACCCTAATGTCAGATGATTTCTGTTAGACTTCTCTTCCCTTTTATTACATATAAAGCAGTTTTTTAGGTTCTCAATGATTAGTGAATAAACTCAATACATAAATAACTAACGCGTTGGAGATTTAGCTCTAGAGAGGACTCAAACAATAGCACTCATAGAGTTTGCGTTATGAAAGCTGATCAACAGTGGCCTTGAGTTAAGCGAATGGGGCATAAGTTTGAGTCAAATTAGCGTTAGATATGTATGACATGACTGTACGAGTAGTAACACGCCTGCGCTTTTAGATAACATCCGACTTTACGAACATATGAGATGTTTAAAGGGAAGCATTAGAGACCCAACTTTTTACTAGAGCTCCAAATAATTTAAAAGTTTTTAAACCGAAAACCGTTTTGTTGAACAATTTTAAGAAAATTCGTTGTAGTTTCAAATGAATGACTTGAAAATTATATAATTATTTGAATTAAGAAACTTTTGAGTAATAAGTAGTCAAAAATTGTTTAAAAGCTTTACCGAACTTTGATTTAGGAGAAAAAAGTTTTTTTTATAGATTTTTTATTCAGTTGTTAAGCACTAAAAGCTTTACCATTAAAACAAACTGAAAGAAAAGTAATCCTTAATAAATCTAAATCCAACGAATGGAAAGTTAGACCCTATCAATATTTGTTTGTTGTTTAACTCTAAATAAATACGAAGCATTACTTTTAAATGTGATCTAAATTTGGAAAAACCGTAAATCAAAACTTTGCTATCAATGTAATTGAGCCACGATTTGGTTTCGTTTCAAAGCAGTGGCTGAACCAAAACATAGTTCTTAAGATCAAATCAGTATATTTCGTGAAAATTATCTATACTTTTGATTGATTAAAAGCTAGTTTCAGATCCAGACCTGACCTCATAATTAGAATCACTATTGTTTTTCAGCAAAAATTTTCAAGTGAGAGCACAAACCACCGAAGATTCGTCTTTGCTTTAATTTTTGCTATAGTTCGGGAGGTTTTTAAGAGCAGTCTTGACCCCTCTATCGGGTTCGCTACTGGTTTCAAGTTTCGGGTATTTAGCAATTTGTTTATAAACTTTTAAGTGTTTCTCGACTGATGATGAGCTCAGTCTGGGCTCATTTTATTAGAATTGCAAATAATTAGTTCAAATACATGCATAAAAACACGTAGACTTGACTAAAAAAAGATTGTTTTATAAATGAACCAAACTTTGAAAATACCTGTATTTTGAATTTGATAAAAAAATTGTTGTGTAGTCAATGTTTTTGTTTTACTAATTGAGTCGTAAACTTGAACACATTTTTTTCATGTGATAGTCAAGTGATTATAAGGCTGACGAGCGAGTGATATATAGGCATAACTTTCATTTAATATCCTGTAATTTAAATAAGTTTAACGAACTTATCATTGAGCTTAAGGTTAACTTAAGTTAATTTGTTTTGCTTTAACAGAAGGGGTTTTTTCTCAATGAAAACTTTGAACAGTTTCAAAAAATCTACTGATTATTAAATTATTTACTGAACCTATTATTGAACTATAAAGCACTTGTTTTTTGGTTTATCTCTATTTCAAACTCGAGTTGTCTTATCTTTTGGGGAAATCCAATGTTTAAACTTGAGCTAACTTTAAAGTTTTGAGCTCTTATGGAAAATCTTATCGTCAATTAGAGAAAACTCTTATAATTAGATCTCAAACAAGACAAACATTAATGTCTAAAATAAAATCAACCATTAGCTGAATAGATGTATTGAAACTAATGTTTTACCGATTACTGAACGCAGAAATTTGTTTATCTGATTTAATATTTTTGCTAAATTACAGACAGGATACCCATACCTTTGATAAAATACCTTCGAATGAATTATTTCGATAAACAAAATAATGTTTATGTGTGTTATTTTAATGACTTTTAAATGATAGCTCAATTTCGAAACTACTTTAACTGAGAATCTAAATAAATAGATTCGCTCTAAAAGTATTGAATTGCAGGAAAACAGTTTTTTAACTCATGTCATCTGTCCGTTGATCCTAAACAAAGATTTAAATCAATGGAATTTAACCAGAAAAAGGAGTTTTATCACTACTTTTTATCCAATAATTGATAAAAAATATTTCAGTTATGGCATCAAAATAGAAGAAAAAGAGTTTTATCTTAATTAACGTTTCATTTCAAAATTTGAAATTTTATAATTTGAAGTCCAAATAAACTCAAATTATCTAACTTTCAAAAGGGACATAAGAATGTGCGGAATTTATAATTTATAAAATGCTTTCTGTCTTCTTCCTTGTTTCAAACTATTAAATGAAATGATTTTATTTTTTCTTTAAGTCTAATTCTATTCATTATAGTGTGTGATAATTATCTGATTCAAGATTGACTTTTCATGAGTTGACCTCACATTTAATGCTTCAAAAGCGTTATTATAATTGTTCAATTTATCCATAAATGATTTAACTTATCAAAAGTTAAAGCGAGTTGAGTTAATTAGTTACTAAACGAATAGTTCTTATTGTTGAATAAACTTTAAAACTTGAATAAACTTTAATGTACTCGAAACTGATTAAAGTTAGTTCAGTTGCAATTATAACAATTCACGCAATAATTCAGTTGAAATAATTTCAAATTTTCACAACTCTATAGGAATCAAGTCTGAAATATTAACTTACGTTCTGAAACATTGTGCCTTTAATTACTTAAATACTTTTAATTTGAATCAATTAAGTACTTAAGTCTAGAAAACATTGTAATTGTTATAGAAATTAAATATAAGTTACTTAAGTATCATTGCATTTGATGCATAAATCATAATACAGTCCGACCTCGATTTAAAGGATTGTCACTCATATAAGATAACTTTTTTTGCTATCTATTATAGCACTTGTCAAGCCTTGACCGCTCTTTTCGGGAAAATTCAAAGGGTTCGGCTTTAATTAAAACTCATTTAAAATTTTTTTCCTAAATGTAATCAAAGCTTCATTAGAGTTGCATTTGAAGCAATTTTGTAAATAGTTTTCTACAAACTTTAATGGAAGAATAATTAGAAATATAGTTTTAAAAAATAGGAAATAAATTCATGTCTAAATGATTTATTAGAGGTATTAATGTAATCAAAAGTTTGTCACTATATCTAATTGAGAACATGTTTTCTTTATATTCACATTTGATATGTTTATCAATTAATTATATGGTTTTACGGGATCTGAAACGGATTTAATTTTTGATTTATATGCGAGAAATTGTACTAATTTTAAAATTTTGATTATAGGCCTATCCTTTTTAGATCTTATTGTATGTAATTATTAATTTCCTTAATTGAGTTTAGATAATGAACAACTTTATTATTATTAAGAGTATATCTTTCATATCAAACCAGTTTTATTGCCTATCCTTTGGCATAATATTAAACTTTGATAACATTTATAGTTAAAGTCAACAACTTTTTTTTTGAACACAAAATCGACCAAAACTTTAATTCAATTTATTGAAGTGACTTTCATTAATCAAACAATTTTGAATTTGTGTCAAAATTGATAATTTTAAATCATATCTTATTTAAATAATTATTATTGAACAAATTATTAGTAGATTTTTTCTCTGAGTCCTTGTTCTTATGAATGAGTTATTAAAAAAATTAGATAACATTTACTGATAGGAAAGAATAAGCCAAAAAGTTTTTTAATAACAGTTTTTTCAATTTAGATATTTATTTATTGTATTATCGAAAATAAGTTATTAAAGCTTATTATGACTCTCTTCTTGGGCGAGGAGTTTATGGTGTTGTCTTCATTTATACTTTACTTGTGTGTGTCCTCATCAGAACAGGTCATCATAAGACTGGATGAAATATGAACAAAAATCATGATAAATAAAGGCGTCATTAAGACATAAGTTAATCAAGTTGTTAGAAATGGCAAAACTCGTCAATATTTTTTTTAGTGAACTTATATCTTAATCGTTAAACAACTCCATAAATCTAATTAAAACTTAAGAGTTGGCTTTTTTTGTTTTGGTAACCATGAAAATCAGTTTGAATTTAGAGATAATACTAGTTTTGGTTATCTTATTATTGACAAAAACTTTTTTATGACATCAATTCTTATCAATTTTTTTGATTAAAGAATCAGGAAATGAAATGATACTTCTGTACTGATTAACAAATAAAGTTAATAACAAGATGAGAATCACGGAAAATAACTGTGATCTTCGAAAAATTTACAAATTTTAATTGAAAACAAAGTTTTATCAATTAATTTGTATTTTTATTTCTCACAAAATGTTTATCAATTCTTTGATAAAAATATCAAAGAATGCAATAATATCGCTAATCGTGAGCCTTTTGGTTAATTAAGTTTGGTATATATAGAGGCACATGATTATAGCCACGTGCGACTAAACTGCATTTTATATTAAATTAAGTACTGTATAATTTAGAATAATTAATATTTTTTTTAAAAATCTGACCGGCGGTTACAACGAGCGAATTTAATTGTCATAACTTATAGCTATTAGGATAAACTAAAATACAAGTACTCCGTACTTCAAACTAATAAGTTTTAAGAGTCTTGAGGAACCCATAAAATATTGTGCACGAGCTCATTAATTAAATTATTATAAGAACTTGCTTTGAAACCAAAAAAAATCTATAAATAAAAAGCGCGAGAAAATCAATTATAATAAAATTTATATAATTTTTTATAACAATAAAAAACTCTATCGGTCTGGTTTGCTTTTGCCCCCGGCTTTTAAATTGAGATCTTAAGATCTGGTGTATAAATAGAATATTACATACTATTATCTATAGTTATATAGTTTATGCAAACTGTAATTCTTAACTTTATGCACATATTTAACTGCTCTCAAAAGTCGTTAAATGTTTTTTGGGAGATATAATCTAAAAGCCTATCATATTTTACAGTTCTGTAAATATTGTTTACTTGAAGAATAACTGATAAAAGAAATTGAATGCATTACTTTTACTAAAAAAACAAGAGCGAAAATAAACTAAATTATTTACTTGAAATTTGTGGGCCTCTTTTTTTATTAATTTTGTGAACTGAGACCTAATTCAGTAATAATTGCTTTGTACTTAAATCATTTTGAAATTATATTAGAGATAATTTTCTTTGCGATCCATAATTCCTTCAAAAAGACTTTATAACTAAGAAACGAAAGTAAAAAATACTCTTAATATGTTATCTAAAAAAAATAATACTCTGTAATAAAGTATATCAGTTAAGGATTTCCGATAAATTCAAAAGCACTTAAATTTAATTTTTCTTTTATTGAATTAAACCTTAGCTAAACTAAAATTTTAAGTTTTAATATTCAAGTACTAAAAAAAGTTGTTGGGGAAACAGTAATTGAAATAGTTTGAAAATTTCCTCAAAACTAACAGTTAAAGCATTCAAATTGAATAATCAAAAAGTCATATGTATTTCTCACATGAGTTTCATTGAAACCTATCTTATCATTACGTGATTGTTATAATAAAAGAAAACTCATTTGACGTTTAAATATTATTTTTTATCAGAATAAATGTTATATATTTAACACACTTATCATAATATAAATGGAAATATTTATAATATTACACGTGTTTATAGCATGCTATTCAACTCTATGTTATGGGATTTAATCATATGGATTGTGACATGATTCGAATCCTGAATCTAATAATTAATGATTTGATTCATTTCTAGAAACATGACTGCACTTATAAATAGTTTAAGTGATAAGTTTATAAACTAACCAAAAAATGAATACTATCTATAACTCAATTTAATACAGTTTATTTTTACTTAAATTCTCTGCATTTTATGCTCTAATATGTTATCAATTTCTAGTATTTGTAAACTCCAATGATAAAAAGGTATTTTACTGTTACTGAGAACAAAGTTTCGGTGAAATTCTTAAATACGGAAATCCTTTAGCGGAAGTACTTTTCAGTGCTTCTTCGCCGATACTGTTTTTCACTAGATTTATGTCTGGAAAACAATACCTAGAATTCAATTTATACCAAGTTTTCGTTCAATGACATAGACTTATTAGACTTATTTCGTAACTCCCAATCAAAAAATCTGATTCTTTTTTTTGAGTTGAAATAAACTTGAGTTTTATCGTCTCCGAGATTATTAAGTCATATGAATAAGAACTCATTATTTATCGTTTCAATAAATTACATAAGTTCTTATCTGGTTTTAATACCAGTGCTGTTAAGTTCTAGAAAGATTTACAACGAGTTTATTTAGTTAAATGAAAGTTCGTTAAAACAAATTCTACTAACAATTGAATTGATAAAACTTTTAGTAATATATGTATCATAAAAGACTTGTTAATATAAACCTAATTATAATTTCGATCTTTTGTTGATAGAAATAGGGAGTTATTAACGATAATGATAGATATCTATAACAATCATGAACTCTATAAAAAACTGATAGATTTTATGTTTGATAACTAAGTTTTAAATAGAAGTTTCAATACTTTTCATTTGATTTTCGTGTGCTATACAAAAAATACTTCATTTTTCTTATATGAGACTCTTTTAAAAGAAAAATTTTAATCATTAAAGAAATAATCTCAAGATTAAGTTTTTTTTGTTGAAAAAAAACTTAAATTTAGAAATATTTTTGGCGATAAACTCCAAAGAAAAAACTTTTACCGACTTAGTTATCAATATTTTTCATTAATCATTAATTTTCGTAACTTTTAAATATTCTTAATGCAAGTCTTTGATAAAAGTGTTCAAACTAATGGGTTTTGCATTCAATGTTAGCCAATGTTAATCACTTTCATAATCAGAGGTTTTTCCACAGTAAATATAATTTTAGATAAAAAATATTATGTTTTCAGCCGTTTTGATTAGGATTCATTTCAAAAGTTATATAACTCTAATATCTTCCTACTCATGACTAATAAATCTTGAGGAAATGAATATTTCCTTAAATTACTTCATGTTTAGTAAAACCCAAACACGAGATTTTATAAAAATTTTCAGTTTTTAAATGAAGCTTTTTTTTATTATTTACAAGATTTTACTTTAGATATATTTACAATTGAAATATTTTGCAATAAACCGAAACAGTGTTTAGACATTATTGTATTACAACTTGAATTTGAGATCAGCTTTACATCAATTTTATTATTAATGCATAATTTTTTAGCAAAAAAAAAGAAGACAAAAATTACAGTTAATAATGATTTTTGTGATTCAGATGAAAATGTGTTTTTAATTTAGGAATGAGTGTATGTTTTGCTCTTCAAAGTTTAGTCAAAATAAATTATAGGGAACAGAAAAAATACTGAAAATTTAATGATGCCTTTCAAACAGCCCAAACATAGTTAAAGAGTTGGTAACTTTGCCAGAAAGAGCAGCGATCACTTTGAGTGTAATTTTTAGCTAAGATTGAGGTCTTATTTGATTGTAAATCAATTTCAATGATTTGTTGAGGAAATGAATGACCCAATGATAATGAGTGCGATGTGTTTGTTATGTTACTTGAGTTGTCAAACTTTTTATTAATTAAATAATTGTTATTTACAAACGAATGAACTAATTGTTGAATTTTATCGCGTATTGAAAAATCTTCTTTCGATGGATTCTTAATGAAAGTCTCGATTTGATCGAAATATGATATTATGTCAATTAAATGGAATGAATAACTGGAAGGATAGTCATAGACTCGAACCTAAACCAAAATGATAGACAAAAATTCAAATTTAATTACTTGAAAACATTCAAAGTCTTTATTTTGCATTCATTGATAACTCACAGGCTCTGAAAGTCTAGCATTAAAAATGTATCGAAATATCGATGAATTAATTGAGTTTTGAGCCAAATTTTGTGCGACATAATCGATAGGACAAACTTGTCTCAAGTCGCTGACCATATTTACGTACTGAATGGCAGGCGTTGTCTCATTGCCGTCTTCGATAGGCGCGTATAATTGCAATGATTTTCTCGAAACTTGGGCCCCGAATGAGTCCAAACTTGTTGTTACATATTTACTATAGTCAGTCCACTGCCATGTACTTAAATCTCGAGGTCCTGGCCAGAAGTCAATGGCTTGTGATGTAGAGCCGATCAATATTGGAGTATCGATTTTATAAGAATCGTAGGGATAAGAATCACGAACATATTTATCTGGAAAAATATTGAAACAATATTTAAATTATAAGCACAGAATTTATTCAATTTAGAAGTTATCTAAAAGAGTTGTTCAAATGATTTTTGGTTTATTCAATTATAAAGAAAGGCGAGAATTTTTTACAAATATTAGTTTTAACCATTCAATTGTCATATTCAAAAAAATAAGTTTATTGAATATAAGTTTTCTGATAAGAAATGTTTCTCATTCAAAATAGTTTCTCTGAATATTTAACTAAAATAATTTCAGCACTAAATAAACTTAATTTGATATCTTCTAAGTCTTTAAATACACAATAGAGAAATTAAATTATTATTCAATAAATAGTTGTAAAATTCATTTGAAATGAAAACAAAAAAGCTTTAGTTCTAAATTTCAATAGTCGAATCCCAGAGTAATAAATCCCAAAAACTAAGAGGATATCAAAGGCTTGATTAGTGTAAATATTGAATGCTTTACAATAGAATTTATATGAAGATAAGTGTGCAGTTCATTTATCTTAATTAAGAATCTCAAACTGCATACCATCAATAGTGATTAGCTGTTCGCTCATTATCCCGAGAATAGGCAAATCGTTTTGATCATTAATACGAAAAGATGGATCATTTTTGCCTAAAAACGCTTCGACCACTTGATAGCTAGTGAGCGATTTTAAACACTCCAAACTATCACATTCGGAATGCTTTAAAAAGTTTTTTCTATTATGTTTCGATAGTTCAGAGAAGGAATGATTCAAATAAAGAGCAGGATTTATGAGCCACGAAGAACTAAATAGTGGTCTCAAATCAGGATTAGTAATAATTGCCAGAATAATAGCGGCTCCAGAATCGGCTCCAAATAGGGTCACTTTTTTAGGATCGCCTCCGAATGCGTTTATATTCATTTGTATCCATTGTAGAGCTAGTATGACATCCATTATCCCATAATTTGTTGAATTGTTATAATCATTAATGGTATTATTTGATGTCCTATTAATGTTATCATTGATTAATAAGTCTAAAGCCATAAAACCAAACGCGTAAAGCCTGTAATTAAGACTGACATAAACAGTATCAGTAGTTTTGGCTAATTTTCCGCTCGGTCTTAAGCCCGGCTGGTGTCCAGAACCGAACTGCAAGAATCCTCCGTGAATCCAAACCATTACCGAAAGATTAGCCTTAAATATATTGAGAAACCATTTACTTTATTGAAAGTGAAATTTATTTCAGGTTTTTAAGAAAAGGATAAGAAATCCTAAAATTTATAGCTATGGCTGAAATGATGCAAAACTAAGAAATATAGTCTAACCTCTGGATCAATATTAGGTGTCCATACATTCAGATAAAGACAATCTTCTTTTCCTTCGTGTTGTTTAGTGTATGGATTGATTTGAAAACAGGGCGATCCAAATTTGGTGGCATGTCTTTGTCCGTTTGGGTTACAATAAGATGAATCATTCTTTAATGGTATCGGTGGTAACCATCTTCTTGTGCCAGTTGGAGGATAAGCATATGGTATGCCCTATTGATCATTAGTTATAATTGAATTATAGTTCAATTTGATATTTTGCATCAATTTAGCTCTAATTTAATTAACTTTTCTAATCAATATTTTTATGACTTTATCAAAAGTTGCTCTTGAATTAATGAAAATTGATTTTTCCAAAGCAAAAAAAAAGAAAAGAAAAAGAAAGATTATATTCAAAATACACAACTAATAAACATTTTGATCAAAATCGATCTCAATTTTGGTTTATAAATGATGCATATTTTGTGTAACTCTATAATATTCTAACAATAGGGATGTATTATGTTGTTCTTTATTCTTTGATTTATTCAGTTTCTGAGCAAAAACAGATTTTCAAAGAATTTATATTATGTCCTCAAAATTTTACTCAATAAAAAATGGAATTGAATGCATAAAAACTGGATTCTTGTGTGCACTTATTAATTATTCCTAATTATTAAACAGAATTTTTAGACACGTTAATGACTCAATTCTGTTAGTGATCTGTCGATGAAATATAATTGAAATATCAATACTAGAGCAGATGATCGATGGGTGAAATAGATCAATAACTGATAAACTGACTGAATCACCGCCAACACAAACTTATATTAATTTCACACTTCGATAGGAAATTATCTCTCAATATAATTCTGGGCTTCAGTTTGTATTGAAGTGTAAGATTAAGGCTTCAACTTATTTTTGATCAACTGATTCTATTGAATACATTTCTGAAGGTTTATGACATGAGTTTCTAAAGTTTTGTTATATCTAAGAATTCGTTGACTTATTCTTTAGAGATAAGAATTTATATGCGTTTGGACTGAATGTCAGTCAGCATTAAATGTATGCCAAAAATCTTCTTCTTTTCTTATATTCCATCTGAAAATTTGTTGACTTAATTTCGGTTAGCAATACAGAAATGGCTGAACTCTTGTAATATATACTAATCAGACATGAGAAATAATTGCTTTGATTATAAAATTTGAAATTTTCGAAGCGTTTCAATTACAAGATTGCATGTCATAAAATGCTTTCATTGATTGTTCTCAAGTCTATAATTTCAGATATTTTTAGAGCAAAAAATCTTTTTTTTTCTAACAGAAGATAAATATTTAAGACAAAAGAAGGCAAAGCACGCAATCTAGTAATGAGATGATCTCTGGTTTCTTGAAATTAAGATAACATTAGAAGAACATAAATAACATAAGACTATCAAAGATAGTTCCACTAGAAAAAAATATAGCTGTCATATAACATATAACTCTGACTTAAATTTATTTTTATTAGTTTATGGCATCAAAGACAAGATTTGAACTTATTTTTCCTAAAAGTTCAACTAAAATAAATTTACTTTAAAGACAAAGGCCTCGTGTTCGGCATCTCCTATTAATTTTCCGCAAACAGTGTCAACAACAACCGATTCTTGACTTAATCCTAAAGCCTGTTGTTCGGCCATCCATTGTTCGGCATTGTTAAGTCCATTCTTGAGCTTAAGATCACTTTTAGCTTTGGCAGCAGTTATGGCAAAAATAACAAATGTTAGCAAAACAACACAAATCACTGCCGCCGCTATTCGTGATCTTGTGGCACATCTATGATATATAGCTGGCGTAGGTATGGATGGGATATGACATTCTAATTGTTCTGGTATTGTTGATGACGGAGATATTAAATTTTGTTGTGCTGCTCGTTCGCTTTCGATTGTATTGCTGTCATCGCCATCCAATTGACGACATGGTTGATAGGATGCAGTCATTGACATTATTATCTATTTTATTATTCTGTTCCTGAATTATAATTCTGAAAATATGAACAAATTTTTTAAATTCAATTTTTAATAAATTCTTCTGTCATTCATTTTTTTGACTTAAACTTTTGTTCAAAATATCTGTTCAAAACTTTTATCACTAAATAAATATGAAAAATAATCAAAATCCACAATTCTGTTCAGAATTCTAAATTATATTCTTGCTATTCTCTTTCTGTTTTTCTTCCTTAATGACTATTATTTTAAATTTATTTGTATTTTACATAAAACTCTATTTGTATTTCACTTTATTTCCCAAAACCTCCTTCACTATATGAATATTCAAAGCAATAAAGATCTCAAATTTTTATTCTCCAGTGTTGAAAGTATATGACACGAAGTTTAAGATTCTGTAATAAATGGCTCGTGACATACATCATAATTAACTCAGATTTGCACATTTATTGTACAATTTTTTATACTCAATCATTAAAAAACGGACAATAAATCATTTTTGGAAAATATACAAATCATAATAAGATTATTACAATAGAGAACACAATAACATAGAATGAAGAAAAAAAATCTTTTGCCAACTTTATTATACCTGTTATACTAAAGCTAGTAATTATTCTTTGAACTTAATTCTTATTAATTCGTGTGAATCACAAGAAATTGTATGTAATTACCACAAGAGAGCAACTCAAAGGTAATGCTTAAATAGTGTAATAATAATAATAATACAAATTAACTGGCATTCAAGTCACGAATTTCCTATCATGTAATCTTCATCTCTCTATCAGAATCTTTAAGTTGAGCTATATTTTGATGGAAAAGAACTATTGAGTGAACTACAATTTTTTGGTTCAATAGCCACTCTTCTAATTTAATTCACGCCTCGTCTCATTGCTTTATGCCATAAAATAAAATACAGTCAAACTATGATAAAGAAACATAAAACTCATTGTTTATGGTTAAAAAAATTGAAGATCGGAAGGAAAGAAATGTAGAAATTTTGGTGCATTGAGTTGGAGAGACAGCACAAACTCTTATAAAAATCAATAAATGCTAAATTAAAGTCACAGCTATTTTATTGTTTCAAACAATTTTTGACCTAAAAATGAACTCATTTCGAGTGCGAAAAATAAGTAGCAATTTGTTTGAGAATTTGCATTTAGATTGACTGCTAATAGAGCTCTATCTAAATAAATAATTAGAATTATAATAAAATATTAACATAAAAACTTGTTTCAAATGCAAAAATTTTTTCTCATTTAATCGGATGTTTTATTAAGAAAGTGTTCATTTTTTGCATTAGCTACAGAAATATTAGGCTCTGAAGTATAATTCATAAGTCAGTAGAAGTTTATATTTATTATTTCTCAATAAGTAAACAGTATTATAACTATTTCTTTTTTCAAATAATAATAAAGTAAAGAAAAAATTTTGCTCAACAAATACAACTTCAATAAGAGATTTCATTTGGTAAAAGATAAACAAAGCTTTAGGCAAATGATATAATAGGACTCAAAACCAAGTTTTGTGTTAATAATCGGAGTTTAATTTCTGACTGATATCAGATAAAAATATTTGATGCCTCATAGGATTGCTTGAAGTGAGCTATTATTGGGATTCGAGATCAAATTAACATAAAGTTTTTCACTGTAGCGTTCCTTTGAATTTAAATCTATGGAAAAGTGGAGAAAAAATTGCTTAAAATGCAAATTAGTTCAACAAATTTCTTGAGGCGTTAAATCAGAAGCAAATTAGAATTGGGAACAATTTTTATACCATTAACAAAATATAGGGTTCACTGAAATCGGTTTAATATTTTTCGAGTTTTAAATCAAATCAGTTTAGAAATAAATTGAAAAATGATTTGATAGCTCGAGGAATATCTCGATTTTTGATTAGATTTTGTTAAGCTTAGAGTGAAAGTCAGCTAAAAATTTTCAAGTTATCCAATTTCCAGTTCAATTTTGATGTTCAACAGAATAGTTTCTCATTTACAGTAAATTAAGTCGAATTTAATTTATTTTAGAGAAAATTATTCAAAACAGTTGATGGAAATAGAGATTCAGTCGAGAAGAAAGGAAATAGACTGAAAAATTTATATCATTCTAATCGCTTAGGATTGCAGTTATAAATCAGAGAAGTAGAAAAAAGTAAATACTTGGAAAAATCTTTAATGGAGTTTTTCAAAAAGATTTGTGACATAAAGACCTATAATATAATCTTTTATAGATGTATAATATGAGAGAATTTGAACAATGAGAAGAATTATCTTTAAGACAAACTTATCATTACTTTAGATCTTAGGAAAAAAGTAAGAGTAAGAAAAAGAATTGTTGCCAAATGGAAGATAAAAAAGTATAAAAGTCAACAATTGGAGGGGAAAAGTATAAGGTATAGGATTTTCTTTTGGGATGAAGTTAAACGGATCACAGCATCACTAACTTGATCGGTATGTGCTTTAGGCGAGTGGCTATAAATTTTCAAAGTGTTTCCCAAATAGAAAAAGTTGTGAAATGAAGTTTTTTTTCTCCTTTTTTCTATTATTTTTCAACTGTAATGTAAACTTTGAAAAAACTTCTTATATAAGATTTTATACTTTCTTATAAGTTTTCGCTACGTTTAACACTAGAAGTGAAATCATATAAAAAGTCACTCGAAATAAATAATTTAATATAAACTTTTTTTAAAGAATTCCTCAAATTTTTATAGATTCCTCAAATTTCAATGAATAATCAGAATCGGAAGTTTAACTTTGAATATGATTGATATTCTTGAGAAACCAGAAAATTTTTTAGCGGAAGAGAATATTTCTAAAATTCTTACTGTATTTATATTTAATTTAAGAACAAAATCACTAAATTTTATTCAAATACCTTGGCTTCAATTAATTTATTAACTTGTTTTGACAGTTGAGTGCTTTAAACATGAATTCTTAAATTCTATTAATGAAGTTCTTGATATTAAAAATCTTTTGTCTTATAAAAACAAATCTAATAAAAAAGGCAGACATAAGAAAAACTCATTTTAATGCCATTTTTGAAATATTCTTTTTCACTTTCAATACAATCTCGCATACAGTCGGAGATTTTGTTATGCTTTTTAGGATTTAAATTTTCGAAACTAATCCTTTTCATAGTATTATAAAAAAAATAGAGAACAGAGAAAGAGAGAAAGAGAGAAGGAGAGAGAGAGAGAGAGATTGAGATCAAAATGCATTCCTTTAAATTTACTCAATAGGCAAAATCACAACTGAAGACATAAATGACAGGCTCAACATCCGTATCACTTTTTTCAAGCTGACGATACTTTTCCGTTATATAAAAAAATAAGTAGAGATAAGTTATAGCTGTTATATATATCAGAAGAAAGAGAGAGATAGAAAGAGAGTAAAGATTTTAAGTGCTTTAGCATCTAATGCACTCGCATTTAATGTTTTAGTTTCGATCGCAGTTTGAGCCAAAAAAGATGAAATCGACATCAGCTCAACACAACACATTAGCATCATCTTAACTCTCATCATATCTCTAATATCGCAAAAAATTTCAGGGGTTGTAAGAAATATGTTCGAGAATTCATGCTGTGATGTATAATATGTGTTACACTAAAAATATTTTTTAGATTACAGTTTTGGGAAATAAAATTATTTCTATTCAAATGCAAATTAGGTATTGCTGAAACTTTTTTTCTTAAAGCAATATTGAGAAAGATTGCAATTTCAGGTTTACATTCAATCTTTAATTTTCTAAATTTAATGATTTGAAAAAGTAATTTGAGTTATATTTTAGACTTTTTTTCATATATTTTAATGATTAAGCTTAAGAGAAATGCAGATAAAAAAGTTTGCTTTTCCAACGAATCAAAAATAAAATACTCTCTCATTTGGGAATTGAAAATGCATTTCAACTTTTTTTTCTGAGCAAACTTTTAATAAACAACTCAAATGACTGTTGGAATAATATTTATTTAGATTTTTACGAAATTGCAATACATGAAAATTTTCACTAAATTATAATCAAAATATTTTTCTAATGTTATGTTCGCTCAATATCTACAATATTAAGTTATGTAATCATATTTTCCAAATTCAATTTTCAACACATATAATTAGTGAAAAAAGTCAGTAATTTATTTAAATTCTCATTACTAGACATAAGGTTTGTAAAAAAAGTTTTATCAGCAAAACTTTTTTTCTCATTAAATATTACGAGAGATTACTTGAATTTAATGAATCTCTAAAAATGTTATATTTAGTTCACATTAAAAACTTGGTATTATTTCGAGTATCGATTGATTCAATTGATGAGAAAAAAGTTTTTGCTGATTAAACCGTTTTCCCTTATGTCTGATAACAACAAATAAGTATAGAATTCGATTGAAGGCATTATTATTATTATTATTATTTGTTCAAAGGTTTCAGTAATACTGGTCGTAGTCTTAAAGGCATAAATGTTCAAACATTAGAACAACAATTCATTTCACGGGTCACGAGATTTTCTCAAGTCTTTAGTTGATTGTTGTATTTGTGGCGTTAGATTTGTTTTTTCTTAGATTTGAGAAAAACAAAGTTAAAAAGTCTTTTCATAAACTATTTAATAGCTTGTTATGTGACTGCAAAATGAATCGTTTAAACCATTTGTGGACACGGAAGAAAAGACGTGATAATTTTTTTTCTCCCTAATAGTCGATCGAAAATTATCTCAAAATAATTTGTTAACAACTTTTCTATACTCTATAGACAATTAAAGCAAATCATACAAAATGATTAACCACTTTCTTGAATACAATATTTTAATTCATTTAATAACCATTTTTCTAATTCAATAATGTAATGAAGCGAAACATAAATTTAAATTATCAATAATTTAAACCAATCGAAAGTTCAAATTTTTAGTTTGTAAATAGTTTTCATGTAAAATGCTTTTCATAAGCCTATTATTAAATAGAAATGATTTGAGAAAAACTGATTAATTATTGATTAAAACAAGAGTAGTTTTCAAATTATTTCAAATTATTTAAGCTTTGCATAAAAAAGTTACATAATTTAAGTTTAAGTTCACACGAGCTCAAATGCATTCGAGCAATTTTTAGCCAATTATTTATGTATTAGTAATGCATCAGTAATTGAATAAAATTTCTGTTTCAACATTCATGATATAAAACTCAATTTGTCATTATTGAAGCGATCAAATAATACTATAAGAGTTTGAATTGAGCCAAATTTTATTTTGATTTCTTAATACTAAATGCTTATCACTTTTAAAAGTTTTAAACTTTGAATTTTAATGTCTTCTTTTCTATGCTTTAAATTAAATTCTCTACAAAAGTAGGCTTTTCTAAGATTTCAACATACGATTCATTTGTATCTTCTCTTGAAATGAATGCACACTATTTTGTATTAGACTCGAAACTTGAATCCAATCTGAGCTAATTCTAAAAGTTATAAACAAAAGGCTTGGAAGCTATGTTAAAGTAACTCAATCACAATCATCTCAGAGTCGACTTTTAGTTGAAGAGATGAACGTTTCGTTATTCCCAGTTATCTGGTTTTGTTTTCTTTTTATTTTAATCGATAAAATACTCGCCAACACTTCTTGTATTAGTTTCACTAAAACTCTAACATAATTATAGATAAAAGAGAGCATTAGTTTTGCGGTTAGAAAAAAATCCTGAAAGCAATTCTTTTGTGCTTTTGAAAAAGCTGTTAATTTATTTATCTCTCTATTGAAATAATTAATTAGTTTGTCTTTTGTGAATCTGATTAATCAAAATTTTTGGTAATTTTCAATATTTTATCTCTTTATGAAAAGTTATTTTAACAAAAATTTCATTTTTTCTAGTTTTCCACTTATAAAAAAATCAAAACTTTTCTTTGACATAAAGTTTCAATAATTTGATTTCAATGGAAAAAATATCGATCATATTATTATTGATGTGAAACACATTTTCTAAAAATGATATATCTTTATAAATGCATTACTATAGATTTTGAGTCATTTGTGCACAATTTTCACATTTTTCAAAAATTTCCAAAACATTCAAACATTCATTGTTTTAAAAATTTAAAAATCTCAAGTTATCAAAAAATTTCTAATCCCTTAACTATAAGAGCACTGAATTTGTAGGCTTGAAAGAGAATTTTTAGGAAATGTCTTAACTCTTTTTCAATTATTATTTAAAGAAAAAAAGTGATACAAGAAAATATGTTTGAGTTATATTGTAGAAAACCATTTGTCTTGATGTAAGTTTTTATACACAGATTTCTAAAGGCGTGTCAGTAATCCTTTCAAGTGCTGATGGAATTTCTTTCGCTGTAAACGAGGAATGGATTGGAATGAATGCAATGGATGTTGAGTTTGAGATCAAATGGGATCGTAAGAGATATAACGCAATAGAAAAAGAAAGAGAGAATAGTCCTAAGAATAGGACCCATTGAATGGCATAACAATCTGATTGCGCTTTTCATTGAGGCGAGTGTCAGATTGAGACTCATTTTCAGTGGCACTCAAAACCACAGTTTATGAGAATATTTTCTTATTACTAGAGCATTAAGAATGTGCAAAAAGGATGCAATCATTTATCAAAATTGTGTGCGAGAGAAGAGGCGGTAATGAGGCGGGAATTTAGGAGATGCGCATCATTGCAATCATCGTTATATTGGTATCAGTTTATCGTTTTTGAGGATATATTAATTTCATTCATACTAAATGAACATATCGTGTACAATATGTAATTTTGGGTCATTTTATAGATTACTAACGGATTATTCATTTATTATTACCTTTTTCTCATTTAATGAGATAAGATTTAAAAGTTTTACATTTTTTGTTAAAGGTATCAAATGTAGACTCATATGAAAATCATTATAAACAATAACATTAAAGAAAATTATAGTTATATAAAGAATTATAAGCATTGAGATTAGTGTTTAGACTTATAACCTCTTTATTTCATTGAACATCTGTTGTACTCAAGCTATGAAAAACAACTTTAAAATTTAAAATTTTTGGGACAGCAATAAATTCATGTTCTTAAGTTTGGCTACTTATCGATGCCTAAAGATTTATATCTCGAAATTATATGATATAGATTTTAATGCATTCATTTCGTATGCAACAATTAATTCGTCAAAATCGATAAAATCTCCAAAAATTAGGTCTGAGAGCAATTAGTACACGAAATGGACTTAATTAGCCTAACGTTAAACAGAATCAAAGGTAAAAAAATTGACATAATGTTAGTTTTATGGCTGAGATTTCAGAACATACTATACATGCGTAGTATTAAAAGCTGTACTCAAGTAAACAATGCTTTTAATCACTCAATTCATTAGGCGTTTGACATATTGTCTCTGAAATCCTAACACAAGAACAATCTGGACTTTGAGCATAAAGTTCTAAACCTATTCCTGAACATAATCTAATGCAGTCTTAAAATGAACAGATTTTTGCTCATAAGAAAAAAGTCTATATTAGTTAATAAGTAAAGTCAATATTTTTCTATCAAAGTTAATTAGTTTTAACCTAAATTGCACTCAACTCAAAATATTTATTCTAAACTAGGATTAGTTTTGCTAAAATTTATTCTGGATTTTGTGGAATTAGTTGAACTCTTTTCAAATGTAAATAATAAATTACTTTTTAAATCAATTAAACAGAAGAGAAATCAAAATGAAAAAACGTTTTGGGGATTCGAAGGATTTTAAAACTTCAAAACTTTGAACACTTTTATTGTTTTTCGAATAAGAATTCGTGAAAAGCAAAGCAAAACTTTAGGGAAAATATATATTCAAAAGAATTTGCATAAGTTTAATAGTAAACAAGAAGTGTTTGTGTTGTGTGACAAAAATGATTACCTCTTATCTCAGAATTGAATGCAATTTTTTTGGTGTCATTTTTTATACATAATACGACTTACATCAGTAATACTGTTATTGCCTTCACTTTTCTAAGCTTCAAATCGCTTTAAGTTTAAATTTATTGAAATGAGATAAACTTGAATTCATTTTCTTTTTCAAAAGTCTGCATCTTATTCAATGCTAACAAATGTAAATAAGGCTTTAGTTCATTTCTTATATTTTATTTTAGTCTGCAATTAATTAAATTTCTTATTATCAATTTATTATTCATTTAGTATTTTTTTTGGTTATGAATTTTATTTTTCAATCAAATTGAATTTTAATTTGTTGGAACTTTTCTATTCTGCTATCACTTGTTTTCATGATTCAGATAACTATTTATGATCTGATTTCGTGGTTAAGTATAATTAGAAATACATTAGCAATATTTAAATTTAGAAATTTCAACAAAAAACACAGATACTGAAAAACCGGACTAAATATAAATAATAATTTTAATTCTAATGGATGGAAATTTATAAATAAATGCTGTAAACTTTCAACTGATTGAATACTAGATCAAAAATGGGGATAAAAGGCAATGAACAAGCGATCATTAAATGATGTAAACTGTAAATTAATTTTTTTAATCATATTCATCAATACAATATTCATTTTAATGAATATTTGGCTTGTCTGTGATAGAGAAGAATAATTTAATTGTAAAATATATTTTTTCCAAAAAAGTATTAAAAAGAGATTGAATTTTAATCTTTAGTTGTAAAGGAAGAATTTGCATGAAATCACTTCTATTCTCGCTTTCGGTATAAATACTTTGCATAAATTGATCGATAAATTTATTAAACATTTCATGCATTCAACAGATCATTAAAAATTCCGTGCATTTTAGCCTTAAGTGAAATATGCTTTTAAGCTCAAAAAATATATTCAATGAAGACTTATGTCTTGCGTTTGATTCCCAAATCAAGTTATATTTTCCCAAATTTTGAGTTCATCTATTTATTGATATTACAGAATATTCTCTATAGTCTAAAAGCCCTTACCATACCTTCCATAGAGATTATGTTTTGAAAAGTTCAATAAACTTCGTTGTCCTTTACTGTTTAGTTTCTTTACTCCTAGAGAAGATATTTTGGATTCTGTTTCTAATTAGATAAAAATTTGAGCCGACTTCAGAACTTTGCACTTGAAATAAAGCGTTAAATAAATAAATTAGACCTCATTTTGAACAGTTTTCAGTTCTTATGCCTGTTATCAGAAGTGAAAGTAACAAAATTTTGCGTTTTTATCCTCATTAGTATTCATAGATAGTTCATAGGAAGTAAAAACAGAGATCCCTCGCAACTGATGACTACCAGAATAGTAATTCCGTGAAGCATTCACTTATGCCTTAGATTTATTAGTCTTATAACAAATTTCAGCCCTAACTCTAATTAATCGAAATTGCATTCAATGTCAAAATCAATAAAATTTATTGTTTATGTAAAATAATAATTTCATTTTCTTTTCCACATGAGAAAAGTAACAAATTTTTTCGTGTTCTTATATAAGTAGAATCTAAACTAATTCTTAACGCAAACAATTTTGCTGTTCAGCTCAACTTTAATATTCACATCTAATTTTCGTTTATTTCTCAATGGAATACTGAATACTGAACTTTAACCGACTTGACGAAGAAAAATAATTCTTAGATAAAAGTTGAAGAAGTTTTTCTAGTATTAGAACTTTGGTAAGAAGTAGTAGAAATACTAGAATCAGAAGTATGTGAGCGAATGTGTGGTATATGTTGTGTTTGTGTTATTCAATTTATGCTCTCATGGGATCTCAAAAGCAGTACTCAATGTGCAACTGAAGAAAGTTTTGTGAGTTAGAAATGTTTAGCATTTTCTTTGCGAACAACTGGTCTAAACGCTATCGAAAAGTTAAAGAATCAAAAAATTTATCTTTTTCGAAGATTCTATTGCTATGATTACAAATTCGTGACTATTTTGCATAAGTATCCAAACGATAAGAATAGAAACAAATTCAAACTTTTTTTTATATTATTGTTCGTGTTTTGTCTTTTCTAATGAATACAATAAACATCTTTTAGAAATAATTGAAATTAATTTATTCTTTATTCTGTTACACAAAATATTCGATTCTAAAGGGAAATAAAAATTCATTTTATTGTCTTTTTTAATAAAATCCAATTAAGATGAAAAGCGAAAAAGTTTTTTAATTAAACTTTTATTTATTTTAGTGGCAATGAATTTGAGTGCAAGAAAATAATAGTGATTGTGTTGGGTCTGTCTCTTCCTAACAAAATTAAGCTAATCTTTTGTTGAAACACATTTTTATTGTTTTATTTTTGTTGCTTTTCCAAAATTAGCGCAATCCTAACAATATGAGAGACAGAATATATCTCTCTTTAAATTGGATGCTATTGTATTTTTCTTTGTTGTTCTCCCCGAAGATAAATTCAAAACAGACTCTACTCTACATAACGAGCTAGAGATAGGTTTTAAACTGAAAGTGAAAAAAATACTACAAAAGATTTCAAGTTGAAAACTTTCGATTCATTCTTTATGCAAAAAATTACTCACATATTCAGTATATATAAACCAGAATCAGATTTAAATCAATAATTTATCAATCCTTTAATGATTTATCTGTGATTTCCTATCATTTGATTTCATAAAAAATGACTAAATATTTTTAGCTCTGTATATATCTTAATAAGATCTCAACCCTTAGTATATAATGCGAATAAATATTTACTTTTTGTGCTCTAACTCAGGATTCTTGAAGATCTTTGAAAAAGAAAAAACCGATTCTTTGTTAAAAGAATAACAGGAAAAGAATAGAAAACAGAATATATTGTGTGAATTTGCGTATAAATGAATAATTATTTATTAAGAATAAGATCTATTGCTATAATTCTTCTGTTAATAATCCGATTTATTTGTAATATAGAAGTTGAAAGAGGTTTGAAATAGGAATGAGTTTGTATTTAGACTTCTATTTGGCTAAAAATATGTAGATGTCAATAATTTTCAGGTTTATCACGAACAAAATCAAATGCAATTTAAATGAAAATCAAAATTTGATTCCATTTATTTCTTCTGAGTTTTTCAAAACTTATTCTGAATCACAATTTCTTTTTTTTGAAGCCCTGAGATTTCAAAACTAGTTACGATTCGTCACTACTTTTCATACTATCAAATCTAGTTTAGAATAATATTTAAATTTTACTTCTTTTTATATTTTGTCTTTTTCAATAAATTTTTGAATAGTTTAAGTTTTAAGAATGCAAGGAATCAAAAATGAAAATTCTTTGAATCCAATATTCGTTATGCATAATATATTTTCTCATCAACTTTCAAATACTTGTATTACAGATTTTATTATGAAATTTATATAAAGAATTACATAATTTCTAGAAAAAAATGAGTAGAATTTTCAAAAAAAATGAAATCTGATATCGTTTTATAAAAAAATATAAATTTCCTTAAATTTGTTGAAAGTTATTTTTTATGACAAGTATTCTATAACAAGATATGACTGTATTTCCAAAAGAGAATCGAAATTAGAATACATGCAAAAAGTTTATGTCATGAGAAATGTTACTATATTTTTGCAATGTATTCAAAATCGATAAGCCATAGCTATGCAAGAATTGATGCGACGCCTTAAGAAAGGGAATGCCAAATGATTGATTTGTGTGGCCATTGACGCGTTTAAAGAATAAAATACAAAAATTTCGCATCAAAAATAAGAAATGAGATACAGTTATAGCTATTCGATAGAAAATGTGCTATTGTTTCAAATTTTTATGCGATTCAAAATGCATTTCTCAAGGAATTCTTTTAAATTGAACTCAAGAATAACAAGTTCTGATTGAAATTCAGTGATTGTTGAATAGTTGAAAAAATTCTGATTTTCTTATTTAAAAAAATATTTCAAAGTTTTCTTTCAGTAAAATTTTCAAAATGAGTTCTTTACAAATTATTAATCAATTCTGATTTTAATCGTAGTCTGATTTAAATTTGAATGAATATGTAATTAGAGAATAAAAATTCATTTGAATGAGTCTTTTTTGAATTTTAATGTTATCAATAATTGCTATTCATATGATTCCTGCTTTTGTACTTTAATTGAATGCTTTAGTTTGTCTTTTGGCTATCATTTAATTGCATTAACGGATCAATGAATATAATATTTCAAACGCAATAACAGTTATATCCATCATTTTGAAAATATAAGCTTTTTCTATATTTTAAAGTCAAGTTTTTTTTATCTATTCAATTGTTGAGTAAGTCGTAAAAGTATGTAAAGTCAACATTTTTTTTAAGTTGATATATATATTCTATATCAATATATAGACATTAGAATAAATTAGAATTAATGAGGTTTGACTGTGTGCTAGAATAATGTCACAAAAGATCGATTCAGCAAAGAATGGATAAAGGATTGCACACATCAAATGCTAGATAAAAAACGCAAAGTTGCCAATTTTCAGAACTAAAGATGCAAAACAAGGCATCAGATGATACTCTCGCATGCTTTGCACAGGATTTATAATAAGTTATGTTAGAGAAGGAGAAAAAAATATTCTATCAATAAAAATTTGAATTGTATTTCAACTTCTATTTTGAAAAGTTTTGTAGTTTTAAGAAATTTTACTACTGAAATATAGTGAAAATTAATTAATTTTTGTAATATTACAATTTCTCTCTTGAATTAATGAAATATTTTGAATCAATATTTCATAAAATTTTGGTTCAGCTCTTCGGATATCGTGATTCTTACACGGATAAGCCTGGGATTTAAGAATATTGAATATATTACGATTAATGCTATGCTGGGGATTATTTGATACCTTTATATGAGAATCAAAAATTGTTTTATATCAGAATTTTCATAATATTTACTTTAGGAGAAAAAAATCTCATTTCACAAGAAAAAACTTCTAATTAATAGATTGCATAAAATTTTGAAATAAAAAAAAAGTTTAAATGAATGTCATAATAAAGTTTGAAAGAAGAATAAAAAAAAATAAATTTTAGTATAAGTTCATTATAAGAGAGTCTATTATGAGAAAAGTTTAAGTCATAAAATTTTATTACAGCCATATATTGTTTTAATTAAGTCTTAAATATAAATTGAAAAGACTTACCAGAGAATAGAGAGGAAGAAAATTGAGTTAAAGTCAAAATTGTCGATCCAATGCTAGAGAAGTAAAAAGAGATACCAAACTCTTTCTCATTTGTGAACGAGAGAGAAAAAAGTCATTTCAATTAATGATCTAAAATCTCTTAAGCTCTTAACCAGAAGTAATGTTAAGTCCAAACCGTAAGAGAGAAGAAAATGAGAGGAAAAAAGTTAATCAGTGATTGCACACTCTTTTTATCTAAAACAATATTAAACTACTTTCACTGTCTTTTACTTATTTTATGTGCAATTATAACTGAGAATAATAGATGAAAATAGAGAATAAGAGAAATAGACTGGAGTAGAAGACGAGTGATGAAGAGTTTTGGGCAGAGAGTTGTAAACAAAAGACAAATCTAGTGTCTCGTCAAAGAAGTGATGCGTTGCTTTTGAGATAATAAATATAAGACACGAACACAAATACAATGATAACAATATATAATATACAGTATATAAGCAGAAAGTTGTGTATAGTTTGCAATATAGTCCAAAAAATTAGTCGAATAGTATCGAGAAAAAGAAGTACAAGAAGTAGAAGAAGAAGAAGTTGTAGGAATAGTAGAGAGAGAAAAAGTGTTAGCGGTGTTTGTGGTATAGAGAGAATCACTCACACAAGTGACTCGCGCAACATCCGCATCACTGTGAAAAAGGATGCAATAGAGAAATGTTGAATCCCGAGTAAATTAAACGCGAGAATTTGTTGTCGTATCTCAAGCGCAGACTCAATCAGGTGTAAGACATAGCGATTCTTCTGTGAGTTTATATATATTTTCGATCCGTTTTTATTATTAGTTTATATATTGTATAGTTATAAGAAGGGGAGAGAAGTTTTTTAGTTTAGTTTTTTTGTTCAAGAATAAAAGGAAATGAGAGAAAAGTTTCTAATAGTAGTTTTTTATACACCAGTACTTTCTTATAATAGACAAGTAGGGGATTGGAGAGGAGTTCGGGTATTGCTTATTGTGTATTATATGTTTTGAGTGACTACAAGACTAGAATATAATTGAAATATTGTCCAAACAATATACGAGTTTTATCTCTTTTTTTTGGAAACTTTCTAAAAAATGTCTGTTTGCGGAACGAATTCAAAGCATAAAAATATAAATATGTTTTGAAAAGTTTGTGAAACACTTATATTTTTCTAAGTTATAAATTTGATTCAGTCATTGAATTGGTTAAATAAATAAAATTTTTGGTTCAATATTTGATAATAAGCTTCAATTTTGCAATCCTTTAAATCTTTAGTAATCTCGAAGCAAATAAAAACAATTCTATCTGTTTATGAGACATAAGAATAAGTTATCGACAGACAGATAATCCATAAAGATATAAAAACTAACGCGTATTTCCATTACTGCAAAATTTTGACTGTGATCTGAGCCCTAAAGAAAAGGCAATGATAGGGAATTAAGTTATGCCGATTGGATCCAAGACTTATTCCAATAAATGCATCACATAATCCTTGAGGCAAACTATTGCCAAACTATAATCCTCTGCCATTTATTCGGACATATAGTTGAATTCAGTCAAGTATTGAACCTAATTCTCATTATTGTGTAATAAATTACTATTTTTTTCGAATAGTATTATTATATGGGATTAGAATTGAGTTTACTTTTAATGCTCATTACTATAGAAAAGACTTATAATTAAGACTTTCTGATTCGAATGAATTTCATGTATTTCTCGAAGAATAGAGTCTTATTAGATATGACTTTATTGTTGTATTTTTTTTCAAAAACTTTTTTTTTGATGAATAGCTGAAAATTTTTAGTTATTTGTATCATAAATCTTGAAAGAGTTTAATATTTATGTGTGTTATGTGTGTTCCGAAATACTATCAATTTTAAGAAATGTTTAATTTTGAAGTAAAAAAAGAGTACAAACTAAATAAACTACAAATTTTATGGGTTTAGATAAGAAAATAAAAAATGTTTTGCAATATGAAAGAAAAGCCTTATATCTGAGTCTGATCTCCATCATAATCATCAATTGTGTCCAAACTCTACAATAAGATAAGGAATGACTACATCTTCTTTTCATTCTTTTTCTCAAAATAAATATTAGTTTTTATCTCATTTGGAGTAAAATATTTTTTGTGAGCCACCAGTTTTTACAATAACTTTATTTGGGTTATAAATTATTGTTACTCGAAAAAGAGAGACCAGAATAAAGAGATCTCACCGAAAACTACATTAAGAAATAAAATATTTTTTCTGCAGATCTCAAGATTAACTCTTATTTAGCATAAATAGAGTTCGTGTTACGATTTAATGTTTCCTTATTTCAAACTAAATAAATTCGCTCTTTATTCTCTGCAATAAGACTTCTTTTGTGATATGAATTATGAAGAGATTTCAAAATGTTTTGTCATATTCTTTTTTTTTTTATAAAGGAGAAAATTTATACTAACTTTTTTTGAATTGTTTATTAAACTAAAGCAATTCGAGCCCATAATTAGGCTTTTAAAATCTCAGATTTTATTTTTGATGATTTAATGATAGTTAAAATCAATAATTTTTGATAGTTTTAATATGTTTTTCAGAATTAATTTGCCTGAAAATTATGACTCGTTATATAAATATTCATAATTCATAAAAGATAAAGATATCAAGTTTCAGATCAGCTAAAATTACTTGAAATTCTTATCTTTCTTGAAAATTCTGGAACTATGAGAAAGAAAATCACGAGATAAGTCATGATGAATAAAAAGTTCTCCAAATTCTCCATTAAGAAAGTTTTGATGAATCCCATCAAAAGTTTGATTTGACAAATAAAATGAGTTCAAGCTATGAAGGAATTCATTTATTCCATTTATCCGACGAAACACATAAAGCTTACATCAAAAATCTTTATAAATCACGTAAAGAAAGTGATCTTTTTTCCTGAATACAGGAAAGAATCGCTAAATTATACGAAAGAACAAATAAAATAAGAAATAGTCTGAACCAAAAATAGTATAATATAAATACATAACTTGAATTGTATTTCCAATTATTTTAATTGAGAGCTAAAGCTTAAAGCTATTGAAAATGACGTTTTAAATGAATTTTATTGTAGCATTCATTGAGTTATCAATGGATTTATAATAAAGTTTTTGCATTGTTTGGATAGCATTGAATAAATATTATTTTTTAGGCAAAATGAGATGAAATCAATTCAATTTGTTGGGCATAAATCATTCCATAGTAATGGAATCTTTGCTATTTCTTCTTGAATACTGGACACTACACGTCGCCTAATATAGAGAGACTCCTAATGTTAAGGAATGCATTTGTCGGGTATGGCTATAACCGAATGACATAACATTTTTCTCTTTCTTATATTTATGTATCATTGCCTGTAAGACATTATCATTTTTTATGTCATTCAATTTTATTTGACAATCGAATTGTTAATATCAAGAAATAAAGTTTAATGTCATTCAATTTGATTTAAAATTGACTAAAAAATAAAAACAGATTTCACAAAATTTGTTCACTCTTTAAGCACATTCCAAATGGAATGTAAAGTAAGTAAAACAAGTAGTGCAAGAAAACAAAAATATTTTTCTTCCTGTCCTTTATTCTATTTTCTAAGCCCTATGTGTGACATATTTTTTAATAAGTTTCCATAGGAGCAAAATATAGAGAAATTCAATAAACTCTATGAAATATTCGTGCCTTTTCTGGTGAAAACTTTTGGATAAAGTGAAAAAGAGTGAATACAATAAGTAATTGAATTCAAGTTTTCTCTGCAAGAGTTAAAAGAAAAATTTTCTCTAATAAATTATAACTCACATGAAATATAGCGAAACTTAGGTTTTCAATTAAACCACTATAATAGAGGTTAACGTAATTCTTTTTCAAGAGATTTCAAATTTTTCTATTGCTTTCAAGAAGAAAAAGTGAAAAAAGGTTTAAATCATAAAGTATTAAGTCTTGGAATAAGGGTTCAAATAAAGGAGAAAAATCTTGACTCCCTTTCACTCTATTATAAAAGTTATAACTTTTAACCGAAAAATAAGTGAATAAAAGAACTTTTTTTTTCTAATTTGAGGCAAAAATAGATGATGACATTTATCATTAAAAATCCTTGACTCGGATGTCAGTGATATATAATTGGATTTTTTGATGTCATATCAAATTATTAAAGTTGAGGAAAAATTTTTATTAGTATCTCAGCATAAATTATGTATCGCTTAACACTTGTGTAATGTTTGAATATTGTTAAAGGCTATAAATATATTATATTTAGATTGAAGTCACCGATAGAAAAATAAGTTATATATTTATTTTGGATAATCATATATCTCGCAAATTGCATATTAAAGACTAGTTATGACAATCAAATTTAAGATTTTGATAAATTTCACTCGAATTTATTCCATAAAAACTCAATGAAAATCATTTTAATGTAGAAATTAATGAAGAATAATATGAATTAATTGAGAATAATTGAGAAATTAGTTAGTGATTCAAGAATGGAAAATATTTTAAGACTTGAATCGAGAAAAATATAGTTTATTTTGAGGCTAAACCTAAAGTAAACCGTAGTTTTTATATAAAATATTGATTAAGTGGTTCTGAGGATTTTTTCCGCTAAATTAATACATCAGACCATAATTGTAATGTGAGAGTAAGAGAGTTTGGGGGTTATATGCGTTGTGAGTAATTTAATTACTATGAGACCTAATGTTAGTAACAGAATCTGATTGTTAGTTGTGGTGTAAAAGTCAGTAGTTGTCTATGTTCTTGCTCTAAATTGTGGATTATTTTATATATTATGGTATCTAAGTTGCCATTGGATAAAAGTATTGCTAGCATTTAGACGATAGGCGATAATGTGATGCCTTTCTTTCTCTCTTATTACTCCACAGGGTTTGCGCAAAAATTGGAATATTTTTAATATTAAACTTAAGATACTTTCAATTTCCGATTAAATACAAAATATTAATCCATTAATTCACAAATTCAATCCGTTTTTAGTCTTAGATAATAATAATAATAATAAATTTTTTTATCAAAATATTCGAAATTTATGCATTTTAGGCATTTAAACATGAGGTCAACCCTTCGTCTAAATACAGGAAATGAATACAATTTACAAAGTAATTTATCCCAATTCACCGATAAATTTGGCAAATCTTTAGTCATAAATTGGGTTCAGCAATGAATAGGAGACTTATGAATAGCGGGATTTAGTTTCAGAGCTAGGAATCGATTTTCATTGGGATTGCTCTCTACTGTATACTGAACTCAATAGTGATCACTAAGAATTGACTTTACATAAAGATTTGTTACTCCATGAGAGCGAATAACTAAAA
Organism: Malaconothrus monodactylus; assembly: GCA_034697245.1. Classification (NCBI taxonomy): domain Eukaryota; kingdom Metazoa; phylum Arthropoda; class Arachnida; order Sarcoptiformes; family Malaconothridae; genus Malaconothrus; species Malaconothrus monodactylus. The sequence goes on along the minus strand of JAQIWZ010000034.1, from coordinate 8,345 downwards.
CCAAAAACAAGAAATAGCTCTTTTGTTGAGCTCATGTGACTCACTATTTATCACGTTTTCTAATTTAGTTTCAATAAGTTTTTTTTGGAAATTTCATTTTTTTAACAGTTCAAGAATTTGGAGCTTATTTTCAATTCATAATTCAATTTTAATATAAGCACTAAAGTTATGGCATTTGAATATTGAATATAAGAATAACTTACAGTTTGTTTGAATGTAAAGAAAATATCTAATATTCAGTATTTATTTGTTGAAGCGAAATATTAATCTCAATAGAATTAAATTGATGGAAAATTAATGAGAACAGAAGTTTTCAAATAAACTTTTACTAATCGCATGAAGTGTAATCAAGTGAAGAGGTTTAGAGTTATGCACAAATCACATCAAAATATATAATCTGAGAGCTTTTCTAAGAATTATCTATATATTTATCCTACGCTCTTATCGATCGACCCATTAATTCAGGGATTTTTGGAGTTTTTTTTCAAAGTTATATTTGAATTCAACATTAATTGAAAAGAAATTTATTATCTCTTGATTTGAAGAAATAAATATAAAATGCTATTAAGGATATTAAACAAAATAAGATTCAGCAATAAATTAGGATTTCGTTTGCTTGAAATTAGAATTTATTATTGTGTCGACTCTAGAGAAGAAGCGAAATCAAATGTTTGACAAAAAAGAAGGTGTCGCTTAAACACATTGAACATAAAAATGTCATTAACAATAAGTTTAATTATTTAATTGAAACACAATAACATATCACCGCTTAATAAATATAATAATTTGACAATAATTACAATAAAATTAATGATTTAGTGAAAGCAAGAATGATAAATATTTCTTAATTAAATATTTGAATTTGTTTACTATTTTTGAAGAATATGAATATTCTGTACTTTATAGACTAGAGAAAAGGTTATTGACTTTAATCGAAATGAAATCAATTGAGTTTTCGGTTAGATTTTGTTTTTAAAAAATTAATCCTTAATCCAAAATGTTTTGCTTTCAAAATTTGACATTTATTTCTTTTTTTAATCTTTTTTTCTAATCTTTTTTTCTTTGCTTTAATAAAAAAAAAGTTTCAAAATCTATATTCAATTACTGAATAAAATGCTTTAATTCTTTTTTAAATTGAAATTGAATTCAAAGCTTATAATTTTTTGAGAGCAAGAAATGAGTATTTCATTTGATAATCAGATGATTGTCAGAATTTTAAAACTTTTAAGACTCTAAAAGCTTTTTGGGGTAAAATCTATTATTAATGCTCTAATAACTAATCAATCCATTAATATTTCTTCATTTTTAAGCTGAAAAATGAATTTTATTTAAAAGGACGTAAAACTTTTATAATGACATTAAAGTTAAATTCATGCCCAATAAGTCTCTCGTGAATTGAGAATTTTTATCACAGAAGCGCTTACTCTTGAACTAAACCAAAGTCATTAGACTCGAATTTCGTGTTTATCTCATTATTGATGTTTTAAAAGCAATGTTTTTCCAAATAATGTTTAAAACATTTCTAATGTTATGCATGTCTTTTGCCGTCAAACATGATTGAAATGCATAATAAATGAAACGAAGTCAATCTCAATAGACATCAAAAAGTTTGCTTAAGGAGAAAATGATAGATTAGAAAAAGTATTACATAATCATAAGCTTAAGAATAGCCAAAATTGCAATGAATGCATAAATGATTGATATTATGTGAGAATCTTATGTAACATAACTTTTTGCGAGTAAGCGCTCGTTTAAATAAGAGAGCAATAAATAATCAAATTTGTCTTATTTTATCGCATCTACAGAATAACTGATATTAATATCACATAAGTTGTGTTACATATCATTCAAACAACAAGTTAGAGCCGTAATCAAAAAGTAGATCAATTGCTCAAATATTAATAAATCTCATATTATATGCAGTTATGAACTTTTTTCTGATAAACATAAATATTTCATATATATTATAATTGAATGCTGTGTTCATTCCTAACAAGTCATTCAGATTCTCAACTTATTTAAAAAAAATACAAATAAATTAAACATTAATTTAAAAATTAAAATTTTATAACTTTTTAAAAAGCAATAACAAGTTTCTAGTTTTGTTTTCTCTATGACTTTAGGAATAATGACAACTGAGAGATTAATATTTATTATCCGAAAAAGTCTTTAGTTTTGTTTGAAAACGACATAATCTGTCCAAAAGGCTATAATAACCATTAAAAAGCTTGGAAATAGTGAGAATTTAGTGAACATTGTTGTCGAGAAAAAATATTTATTATTGTTCGCGTAACTCATACTCATGAATAATGTAAACACAAGAAGATTCTTGTTGGACATTAAGTTAGAATAGACTTAAATTATTGCCAAGACCTTAAGCATTATAAAAAACAAACAACTTTTAACTATACAAAAAACAATTCTATTCCAATTCCGTTTAGTTGGTGTTTATGTCACACTTGGGATCAGGTTTTGAGAAAGAATATAATGACACTAATAAAGAGCTCAAACTTGAGTCCAATTATTTTTAAGCAACAAAATATTTGAAGTATACTTATTGTGATAATTATGCTTTTGTTAAGAAAAATTAAAAATTTTCAATAATTTCTTAAATAATAGATTAAATATTGATAATAGAGTTTAGAAAGCAATTCATTTTCAATATTTTTTACTTCTTATATGCGTAAAAAGTGTCAAAAAAATTGTAAAAGATATTAATTTCTAAAGTAGTTTTTAGATAATCTATTTTCATATGACTTTTTCAAGAGAACAATGTTAGGGCTCATCGTTCAAAATTAGTCTGAAGTGTCAGATAGAATGAAAAATTGAATATCTATACAAAATATCGGTCTATAAATCATAGAATCTAGACTTTGACAGTTCATTATGTGATTCTTAGACCTTAGCATTAAATTTTTGAGCAAAAAGAATTGCCAGCCCTTCAAGCCATCAATTGATATGAAAAACAAAGTCTACTTTGGATTTCCTTCACTGGAAAGTAGATTAAAAAAAGAGCTAAATCAATACCAATACTAGCTTTATGCCTATTTCTGATAAGAAGAGTTGAAAAAATTTCATTTTATGTATTTCAGGCTTGAGAATAGAGAGCGAATAAAAAATTGCTTTAATTTTATACAATTATAATGAGGAAAATTAATTCAATAATTGATTTATTATTTCAATAATAATTGAATTAAAGTGAAGTTTTTCACTCAAAATAGAATAATAATTAAAATAATTATCGATTTACATGAGTTCTCAAATGTATTAAAAGTTTGATCCGAAAGGCTTAAATCAATGTTTATTCAGTTGTTTCAAAAAAAGAATATATGATCAAAAGGGTGTCATTAGCGTTGAATTCATAACAAGTTCATTATGTTTTGGAAATGAACTATACCTGCGAGGCGTTAATGATATCGCCTAATGAATACTCGTGTTAATTAAGCAAATGTTGTGTTTCTCGGAGACTAACTCTTTGCTTCAAACATTTAACAATAATATTATTAGTAAAAGTCAAACGAAAGTTAGCTAATTATAAAAGTTAGCCCTAATTTAGATGAGTTTAAATTTCAAAACTAGTCTCAATCGATTATTTAGTGTTTGTAGACTTCATTCTGAATACAATTTCTGGCTTTCATTCTGAATACAACTTAATTATTGATTAAATAAATGATTCCTAAGAGAAGGCAGTTTTACTGAAACTTTCAATTCTTTATTCATTGCAATTTTCAAACAGAATATTCATCAAAAACAAAGAGATTAAACAATGAAAATAATTTCAAATATTATTACTGTCAAAATTTATACAAATAACTTTCATTATATGTCATAAGCGACAAGTTATGGAATTCTAACAAAATTAATTCAAAAAGGAGTACAAAATTTTTGACACTTTTTAACGGTTTCATAATTCTATCGGAGATGACTGTTTTCAAAAGCATTTCAAAAGTTTTTGATTACAGTATTTCGCAAATTTAATTTAATTAAAAAGTTTAGGTTTCACTCAAAACTATGCATAGATTTCCGTTTGATATTAAAAGTTGGCACGTCTTCCATACGTATGTCTAATGTGTGTCCGGTTAGAGACATGTCTCATATTATGCAAAATAAGTTTTTGATTAATTTAAAATAAGATTAAGTTTCTCGAAATAGTTTTCATTTTCTGAAATATGATTTCCATTACTTATAAACTGATTTCTATCATTTAAAATTGAATTAAACTGTATATCAATAACTTTTCAACAATTAAAACTTCCTTAGTTTACAATGATATCAATGTTAAAAGTCTTTTATATTGTTAAAGGCGAGCGTTTTGAATGAGGACAAAACATTTTTTGATAAATGACATCTTAAACAATGCCATAAAACAGTATAGAAAACAATTTTTGATAACTTAAATATTAGGAAAATTTTTGATTATTTATTGAAAAATGAAGTGAAAAATAGATTTCACAGCAAAATAATTAGAGATAATTAATTAATTTTTCTTGTTTTTTAATGAAATATGAATAATGTTTTCAGATTTTCAAATAAAATGAATAATTCAGAACTTGAATCAAAAAAGAAGTTAATTAGCAAATACTTTTGCTCTTTATTTCACTCAATGATTAATGCTTTCAATTTTAAAACTTAACACGAGTTTGACTTTTTAAAAGGATTTGAGAAACTTTTTACATTTTTAGCTTTTCTCTTGAAAGTCGAGAAATTCATTTCAAATATTTTAAAGACTGACTCGAAAACAGTAAATTTATAGTTCGAAAATTTTTCGTTTCAATTCATAATAATAATCATTGACTCTATCAAAAAATAAAATAATTTTATTCAAATTTAATGTGATTTTAGAGTTGAGATTATATAATGGGTTAATGGGAAGAGAATAATCTAAAATAATGAAGTATTTAAACTAATAGTTCATTTATACAATTGATTGACTTTTTACTTTTTGGATTTCCATGCATTACAGTTCATATTAAATTCTAATTATATTATGTATTCTAATAGAGTTTCATAACTTATTTAACTGAAACATTAAGTTATGACAAAAAAACTTTATTGGAAATCATTTTTATTCAAAAAGCTAGAAATCAAAGAAATATAACTTTAAAACTAGTTTTCACTCGTAATAAGAGAAGATGAAATAAATATTACATTTTTGACGCAAACCAAATAGAATTAATCCATTCGTAGGTAGATTATTTTGATTTACTTTTTCTCTGTTGATAAACAAATTGGTTGTTCTTTTTCTATGCATTCAAAAGTGGCTCATATTCATTATTAGGTATATCTTGATTAGGTCTCTGATCATCGCCAACGACATTTCTCACAGTTCTGACAAAATTTATGACATACCATATCACAAGTCCGATCCCAGCCAACTGAAGACTTAAATGTGGAACAGTTCCTTTAATGAAAATGAATGTGATAGAGGGAGTAATCTTAAAATGAACATTCGTTAAATATTGGATAATTGCATTGCTGTTCACGTCTCGATCATGAAAACGATAAACTGCTTCATTGAATATGACTTTTGTTCCAACGATTTGTGAATTTGTTTCTCCGGCCAAATTTACTGCCAGTATTATCGGACATATTGTGGGAATTGAGAAAGCAATATGAATAAACAGACCACTAAACATCTGGGGGTATAATCGAACTCCATCTCTATACTGATTATATAATTGATCCGTTAATATAAATATTTTGTCGATGAAAATCATCAACGTTCCAATAAGACACAATAATAAAAAGTTAAAAAGCAGATTATATTCGAAAGGCCCGTAATTAGAAACTTTAGTGGCCAGAAAGTAATTATGCCAGGCAAATGTTTCTGTGAATTTCAAGAAAGATGTCAAATTCAAATTGTTGGTAGAGTTAAATGTTTCATTAGTGGTTAGATCTATGAATTTATTGAGAGCTTTTTGTTGGTATTGGAACAAAGCTATGCTTTCAACTTGTTTGACGTAGGCCTCGATAAACATTTCAAAAATAAAAAGTAGCGATAAAATGATTATTATGTAGAGAAATATCCGAACATTTCTTCGTCTAAATTTCTTAATAATGAAATATAAATCTTGAAATATGAAGAAGAGAACAATCAAAATACAAAAATGAGTGAGGTTTGTATCCAAGTCTATCGCCGAAGAGTTTCTTCGACATTCATTCATCGCTCGATCATATAATGGCTTCAGCTCATAAGGACAGACGGCATTTCTTTTATTTTCATATTCATTTATTTTCTCTTTGTAATCGTTATTATGAACAAAATAACTGAAGTTCGCGAGAGAAGAGACGATAATAAATAATAATATTAGGATAAAACATTTTTTGTTATTTTTAAGAGTTTGCCACTCGTAAAGATTTAATTTCCAAATGAATACAAACGTACAAAATGAAACAGCAATGATGTTGAGAATTATAACTAAACATATACTGAAATACGCTGTTTAAAGAAAAATTTTCATTTTCAGAAATTAAATAAAATTAATAATTTTATGTGCATTTTGAGACTCACATGAAGATTCTGTGATCAATATCATTATGAATTTATTTCAAACATAAATTATAAATATATTTCTTCTTCGGTAACAATAGATTGTTGCAAAAATCAGAGAATCGCAGTAAAGAATTTTTAGTATTAAAAGAGAGAACTATAAACTGAAAGTGAATCAGTTTTACAACTCTTTGTTTTCAGAAAATAATTATCAAATGTTGCATTATAAAAATTATGAATCATATTATGACAAAAATAAAGTAAATAAGAAATAAAGATTAATTCAAGCCATAAAGACAATAAACTTTCATAATTTTATAATGTTTAGCAATACTTGCGTTTCTATTAATTTTTTTTTATTACAAACTTAAAATGAAATCTTTTTGATTAAATTTAATCAAGAAGTAATCTGGCGTTTATAGCTTTGATAACTTTTAACAACTAAATAAGTTGAACAAAATAATTAGAATTTCTATAACAACAAATTTTATGTTTACAGTTTATGTTTAAATAGAAATAACTTTTGCTTTTTATTTCCTTCAATGATAAATGCTTTTAATTTAAAAACTTAATGTTTAGTTTGACTTTTAAAAAGAATTTGAGAAACTTTTTATTTATTCGCCTTTCTATTAAAAGACGTGAAATTTACTTAAAATATATTAAAGTCTACTTTTAAAACAGTATTTTATAGTTGAAAAAGTTTCGCTCGAATACATAATAAATATCCTGGACTTTATCAAAAATATTAAACTTTATTAAAATTGAATGCAATTTTAGAGTTGAGATTAAATAATGGATTACTTGAACGAAAATATAGTCTATAAAGTTATGAAGCATTTAAGCGAATAGTTCATAAAGTTTAGAGAAATGAATAGAAAACTATATGCAAAATAAATAATAAAATAAAATAATATAAAGATAGAGAAAAATGTTTCAAATGTGCAAATGTTAGAGTATTTGGTGAACACTAAAAGCGTATAGCATTTGTCACACTTAAAGTGATAAATGGATTCAATTTGCGTTCACAGAAGCACTACATTGAAAGCAATGCTTCAAACTTTTTGACTGAATCCTCGAGGCTTTAGAAGTGTATATCAGAGTTTGGACTTAAATTATTTACGAATAAAAATGAAAAAAGAGTAAAAATTGTTTTGTGATGAATTTTGTAAAGCGTACAATATTTCACAATAAAAGATAATATTGCGAACTAAAAGCCCTCACCAACCCTTATTTCGACCTTCAAACACTATTTCAAAGTTTATATTCTTCTCCTAAAGTAGTTTTCTATTTAAATCTTGCATTCAATATCAGCTAAATTGAAATTTCTATTCAACAAAGTAATTGTCGGTTGAAATGAAAGAATATTCTTAGTATTCATGTATTACACTTTTGTATTCGTTGTATTTATTTTTCAATTCAAAAATTTTTTTTAATCAAATCTTTTCATAAAACACAAACCATAGATTTATTGAGTCTTTTTTCACTGACGACTGTTTGTAAAGAATAATTTTCTCTTTAGAAATTAAACAAAACTTATTTTAGATTTCGAAGTGTTGAGTAAAATAAATGTTAAATCAATGAATTATATATTAAACAATTTTTCATTTTGTAAACAGAAGTTTTTTGATTAAATTTTTGTTTTCTTTGTTTTTTCCATTTTCGAGATTTCAAAAATAAATTCAAAATCTAATTTGAAAACTAAAAATAGAAAAATAGTTCTATGACTAAAGTTAAAAATTCACAATTTTGTTCATTTCTTCAAATATTGCTAAACTTACGATTGATTTGAAGATTAGATTGAAGTCGAATTCAGCAGATATTAGTTCTATCAGTAAGTAATAAAAAAAGTTATTCA
>JAQIWZ010000033.1:0-38436 GCA_034697245.1 Malaconothrus monodactylus | reverse complement strand
GTTAATTCAATTACTTCCGCATTAATTAATCGACAATTAAATTCCGATGCAATGAATTTGACCCTTAAATAAATTTTATTTTTTATTTTTTAATTATTCGATATTATTAAATGTGAATTAAGCGATGTTTCGGTGATGGCTGAATTAATATTTAAAAATTGAAGCCCTGTTTATTTAATTAATCATTTCTGAACTTTAGCTGAGAACTTATTTTTGATTTTAAATCATAACCCATTTCGCGAATTAGTCTCTTTTAAAATTGAAAAAATTAGACGCGACCGAAAAATGACTTTTTCCGTATTAGTTCAATGTTTTCACGGTTTAATACTTATGAGTTGGCGGTAAAGAAATTCAGATGTGACTCAACGGTAGGGATGCGTATTATTAATATTAACAAGAGACAAAACTCAAAAAACTATGTTGGCATACCATAACTAACTTGAAAATGTTTAATGTTATTTTGACTCATAATACTATACGGCTATTAATCAAAATTAAGTGAACGCTTAAACTTCTTGAAACTATCGCACAAATATTTTAATGACTTTTTTCGCACAGTTATATATAAAAATTATAGCGTGACTCACAATAAAAGTTGCAAATGTTCTCTCCATATAATATTCAGATATTCATTCTCAGCAAATCCTCTGCCATTACATAGAAATGCATACAATTTTTCCACTCTATCTCTAACTCTAACTCTCACTCACTCTCACTCTAACTCTAACTTTCATTATCCCAAAAGTATCATTCGTAATAAAAATGAACATTTTCTTATACTAACCGTTATATAAAAACGACTTAACAGAGCGAGAGAACTAGAAATTAAGAAATATTACGTTTAATAATTAATGCCACATAAAAGAGATAAACAGAAGAAACTCAAGGAAATTGTGCGAAAGAATTTTTCTCCAATTTTCTTCAAAAACAATTGTAATTACTTCACAAAAGTAAAGCTTCTCTCATGAAAGATCAAACCTATGAATTAATTAAAAAGTTTAAATAGTTTATTTTATCATATAATTATTTTAAAGTGTTTTTTTCTGTTGAATATTCAACAAATACATTATTGTTTTACAAATAATTAATCAAATCATCAGTGTGAGGAACACCTTATTTTCTGAAATAATGCCGGTTTTTCATAGCTAGGAATAGATCGATGATATGCATTTGCTTTTAACAAGTTTCCTATCGAAACACAACCTCTTAACGCAACTACTTTTTTCAATTCGCATATTTTAAACAAAACTTGAGAGAGTTTAGTAACGAGTTCTTTATTGGACACCAAAATTCATTTATAATTAATGGCATTGAAGTGAATTATGCAGAGAGAAAACATAGAGAACTAACATAGAGGACTTGCATTCAACTAACATAGAGAACTTGCATTCAACTAAAATTGTAGTGCTCTATGAGGACATCGACTCAGTTTCACTCCAAGTTTGTGTAATGCAATGAATAATTAATTATTTGAGTAATAAACAGTCATGACTTGGATATCAACATTGATGGCAGACTTTCCTAAACAATGTTTTGAAACAACGTTTGGATCCATGCAATTAATTAGTGATTCGCTATCTTTACAATTTTATGTAAGAAATACTAAACACGAAACTAAACTCTAATATAAACCCTAACCTTAATGAAAAATAAGGAAAAATTTTAAATTTTTAGTTTTAAACATGTTTTGAACGTTTGATAGCTTTTGAACTTTTTTCACTTATAATGAATATATATTTTTTATATTTTTCTTAAATACCAACTGAAGACTTATATAAAAAGAAGATAAAAAAAACGCCGCTTTAAGAAAAATATTTTGTGATAAAATAAATAAAATGCAATTTAAGTGCATTTCTACAATATTTTTCAAGTTTAATAATTAAATAAATGAAAGTATAGCAGAAAAAGATTTGAACTGTAGCGGAATTGATGTCTAATTTGACTCTTTCAATACAAATTAATGCTTTCAACGTTAAAATAAAGTCTAAAACGTATGTTTTGTCAGTAAATTGTATGCTATTTTTGTCGCTAACTTTATGAATATTTACAAAAATATTTATTGTGATGTCAAGTGAACACAGTCTCCCCTATGGTATGTCATTTTAAATTTCATCAAACAAAACATGTGGAAAAATTTCTACCAGTAATTACTCTTAACTTATGCAAAACAGACCTATTTTACTGATATTCAACTGAAAGAAATATTTTCTGGAAATGACTTCTTTAAAAATTGCTTTTCTTTATATTTTCCATTTATATTATAGTAATCATAATTTAAATCGTATTTTTTGAGGCAAAAAACTAATTTAATTATAGTTGTTATGTATTGTTCTTTTGCTCAATTGATATTCACAATTGCAATGAAAAAGAGTTTGTTTTCTGTAATTGTTTCCATCGAAAATTTTATGGAATAATTATTTTCTCGCAGAATAAGCAAAATATTTGCCATTCCTTTAAATGAATCGTTAGAGTTGAAGAGAAAGAATACTTATATATTGTTTTGTTAAATAATTTACAATATTCTCAACTCAAATACATGTCAATTATTTTGCTTTAAATATTTCAAATTCGTTGACTAATCCCTTATCTACTGATCTCAATAACTTTTTTTTATGGGAAGAAAAGCTTTTCTTTTCTAAAAAATTTTAATTTTAAAAACACAATGAATATAAAGTTCATTAAAATTAATGATTATAAAGAGATTTAGTTGCACAGAGAGACTGAAAAATGAATGTTAAATATATGTTAAGTTAAATTTGCATCAAAACTACATGAGACTTTTTTTCTTTAATCAAAACAATACATTAATCTATATTAAAGTTCGTTTAAATAATAAAAGTAATGAACATAAAGTTTTTAAAAAATTTTACTCTAATTTTCTGGCAAAACAATACTTTTTCTTTAACATGATTTTTAATACGGAACTTATTTTTCCTTTGATTTAAATTTAATGATCCATTTCTTTATAGCTCGCGCTTTCAACAATTTTTTTTTGAATTTTTGAAAATACCGTCGATTAGTATTTCGATAACAAATCCTATAATAGTTTTCACTTAAAGACAATTTGAAAAAAATGATAAAAATGCCAGACTTTTCATTAATTAAGAAGAGAACTAATCATAATCGAGAACAATGTATACTTATTATTGAGTTGAACTAAAAGTATAAAAAAAAGTCACATTGATTCACAAATTTTCTATCATTTTATCAATATTTCGATTTCTATTAAAATCATTAATCTGTTTGACACAATTTTGTTTCACTAATTATTTCCAAATCATTTCTCGAACACTAATTCAAAAAATGTGAACAATAAGTCAAAATTATTTTTGAATCTATAAATAACTAAACCAGAGCTAAACATAAGCTAAACATAAACATTAATAAGTATTTAATATGTTGTAAAAGTTTGGAAAATAGGTTTACTATCACATCGAGATGTGTTTTATGACAAATGAGTCCAATATATTAGAATGTAAAATGAATGTAAAAATTCATTATTCATTTAAATTAATTAAATTCAACTATCTTTCCAACAAATGCATGAATAATTCAATATTTTTCTCATATATTTTCGTCAATACTTGTTAGAAGTCAAGAACTTCACTCTTGAATGTATTGTCGCTGATATTGCATAAGAGGACTATAGTTAAAAAAAATATATAATTAATTCAATAAAAACTTTGCACTTGCTCTTTATTCTTTATTCTTCTCTTATAGAATATTCTTAGTTCTAACTGATTTCTTTATGACATATGTTTTCGAACTTAAACATTGTTAATGACCCGAAACTTTACTTTTGAAACTTTACTTTTATATGATATAAAATATATTACTATTGACTTCAAACATGAGCTCAAAGACTACTAAGACTTCAAGTCTTGAACTTATTTTCTGACATAACCTGATTTTATAGTAGGAAATAATAGAAGACGTTTTTTGTCAATCTTTAGTTCACTTCTTGGTTAACAACGATTTTTAGTAAGTCTTTCAATAAGCAACTCATGCGTTATAGTTTTGCTGCTATGACAACATTTATTTCTTTAACTTAAAAATAACACTAATGTCAATAATTTTCTAAATTTTCTTTCCAAATATTTTTCTACGATTTATCAAATGTTGACTATAGACTAAAGCTGATTAAACGACCGAATTCGAGAAGAGCTGAACAAATATCAAACACATATATTATATTAAATATTTATTGAACAACTTCTCTGTCAAACTTTAGAAAAAATACAAAACTCTTTTTCTCACTATTTTATATTTAAAAATCTCAATAACAACAAAATAAAAGAAAGAAAGAAACAAACTTTTCATACATTATTTGTCATAAATTGACTTTTATTGACACAATTCGTGACTTAGAGATATCAAAATTGATGTGAATACTATCGTCATAAAAAAATATAACTATTAAAATATTAATGATCTGACTCTTGAGAACTTGCACTTAAATACCGGTAACTAAACATTAAGTACTAAATTTCACTTATAAATTATTATTAATGCTTATATTAATCTTAATTGGCAATCATTTGCATAACTTTATAGTAAATTCTAGTCATAGAAATGTAGTTCTCATTGCAATTAAAATCTGAGAGTTAATTAATTCTCATATAAGTCTTATATAATTAGTTCAATTACCACAAAATTCTATGAAATTAATCTAACTTTAAAACGAATATATTTTTATAATATAATAAGTCTTAAGTCTTTTTATTTGAAATGAAAACAATAGTTTAGTTAAAGTTTATAATCATGAAAGCACTTAACAAATAAGTTTATAATTAATTATGTCAACCAAAACAGTAAAGTTGTTTACATTAAAGCCAATTATTTAGTTAACCAAAATATTATTGATTAGAGTCTCTCTAATATTATTTAAGTGATTAAATGTATTGGAGGCAAAAGTGTACTGTCTTTCATTCCAGTTTATTCATAAGGGATTGTCAACAGTAGACAAACAAAACTAACTTTTGTTGATCAATATATTTGTTAGCTTTGTTTTCTCATCCTTTTAGCCTTTCTTTTCCAATAGCATTGTTTTCAATCCTCTTTTGCAATCTTCAAAAGAGACTTCAATTTAGTCTTCAAACACTTTTACTCTTAGGGAAAAGAAAGGAAATCACGACAAAAGTTATATAAAGAAATTTTCTAGTCTTCAAAAGTTATATAAAGATATTTTCTAGTCTTTCACTCAATAAAATATTTATTTTCAATGTTCAAAAATAATGAAAATAAGAATATAAGGAATAAATATTAGAAAACATTAGAAAAAAGTGTTAACTTTAATATTCATTTTGAGAAAATTCATAGAATTGATAACGGAATAAAAAAAGGTAGAAAAGAAAAGAAAATCTCATAAAATGTTATTTTGAGCGATTAATCTTCATTTCTTATGTTCTTCATTTCTTCTTTTTTTTCTGTGTTAATCTCATGTTTTGATTTCCTGTTGAGAGTTAGCACACACATTATGCTTAAAGCTTTACACCGTTAGTAGTGTTGATGATTTGACGCCATTTGGGGACATGAAAATAGTGAGCCGTAACCGTTTCTCAATTTCCTAAGTCCACACTTTCCACACTTTTCAATTTGTGGTCATTTCGAATCTCAGCCCAAGACGTCATTTGGGAGTTTCTCATTCTTTTTTTTCAGTGGTTAATGTTTGAGCAACAAAAATGAACACCATTTCTGGCTTTCTTCACACTTTTCCCCTTTTGTTCCTATCCTTATATAAGTTGCTTAACATTTGTCAGACTCAATGGTGTGTAACAAATGATTGACATTATTTCGATTGGACTGAAAGTCGAATATTTTTCTAAAAATATATGTGAACTAACATTTTAGTGATTGAATGACTAAATCCAAAATCTATCCCAAAATTTGACTATTTATTAAACGATGAATAATGATTTCACTCATTCATCCCTTGCGTCTTAAAAAACTTTGTGCTCACTTCTTATTGCATACATTTTTGGCCTAATGTTTCAATAGTTGATTTATTAGGCATTCATATAATATGCAAGAAATAAATCATATTTTTGAAAAATACTTACATTTCCAGAGAATTCAATTTTATTCTAAATTCTTTCTTGCATTTCAATATTTTCAAATACTTTTCCAATGATACAAAAACTGAGTATCACTGAGTATCAAAAGAGTAAAAAATAAAATTTATAAATATTGTGAAAGGAGAGAAAAACACGAGTCTTTACAAATCAATGGCATAGAATCGCATGAAGTTTAATGATTATAATGTCATTTTTGTCCTTAAAATTATAATCTTGAAATATCTAAAAAGCTTTTATACTATAATCTTGAATGAAGACATTCATATAAATAAATTAAAGATTTGTTCTGTAAATTATTTTCAAAAAAGTTATCTATTAGACAGTTTCAACTTCATTAAAATCCGTAAATCGCTGACAGTATCAACAGCTCTAATCTCTCAGTTGTTTATGTTTTGATCTTTATTTGTTAGAAAATCGTGCCCTCGACTGATAAGATCTTTATTATAGAAATAATTACCTATTTATTCATAGTTTATATACAAGTGTGTGTTTATGCTATCAGACGGACGACTTTATTAGAAAATTAGAAAATTTCCGAATTAATTGACTTTTGAATTGAAAATATTATTTGAAATTGTATTGAAGTTTGAGTGGAAACCAATTTTAAGTTTGATCATCACTACAAACCATCTGCTTTGCTTCACAAGTGCTTAAGTTGTGTTTTAAAATGGTATTTGATCTCAGGTTGATTGCACTCAAAGCCATTGTACTTATATCTCATTCTAACACAGTATTCATTTATTATTGATTTTCCTGAAACACACACGATAACAAAATTGAATTATGGATTTTTATCTCATCAAATTCTAAGCTTCCCATTGAGCTGCCATTGAATAATGCGCGTACAGATGGTGTGTCTATCACTGACCCGCAGATCTGTTAAATACTGATCTCGTGTTCAAACATTTCTTTGGAGCTCAAGATATGTATTCTTTCATTTTTTTATAATTGCTTTAAACTTCACATTCAAAAAAATTAATAATTTTGATCCATTGCATGATTCGCTACCATTAGGAGAAGAACTCATAAAAATAGATGAAATGATATTTTTCTACTTTATATTTCTAGTTAAGTAAAAAATATTAGAAACGCTCAACTTTTCTAAATAAATCTTTGACAGCAAAATATAATAAATGTAATTTTTTTTTGCATTTTATACAATCCATACAAATGTCATCTAAAATAATGAAGAGTTGAATTATTGATCGCTATAATAGCAATTTGACGATCAACTAAAATCTTAAATCAAAGTTAACTCAAACTTAAGCATAGCGTAGGCGTTCTCCTAATAAATATTAAATTATGAAATGTTTTTTAGGATTTTTTTCCTAAATCGGTGTCAATTTGATTTACAACATGGGAGTCATTGGTATTTATTACGAGAAATGACTATCAAATACTATTGAAACCTAAAAATTTTTAAAGCAGAATAACAAATAAAGCTTATATATTAATCAGAATTATAGGCGATTAAGTTTTAAAAGTTTGCTTTTCATATGTAAGTGGAACTCACATAACGTCAAGATTTTTTCATCAAATTGAGCGCAACAGGAGATCTTTAAATTGCCTATTATGGAGTGCACTAGTCATGAAAACGGGATCTCGTTTCGTTTCGTCTCGTCTCGCCATTTTTCAAATTATTTTTTGAGGAGGGATGAGACGAGACGAGATGCAAAATTTGTACTTAAGTGCGAGACGAGACGAGTTCGAGCCTCAAGAATTCAAGAATTTTCATGACTAGTGTGCACTGAAAAATACTTAGTTTTTTGCATTTGTAACATCTCTTATGTTAGATTAAAAATACATACAATAACTCATGTAGTTTGTAATAATAGACCGCTTCTGTTGCTGAACTCATAAATTGTGAAAAATATGGAAATTATAATCGATTTTAATTATTTAAAACTTGAAACGTTAGAAATTTTTTGACATTAATTTATTTTGTAAACTCTTCATAACTATTAATAAAAATATAAACAAAATTCTGAACATTTATTGTTTGAAACATTATTTTAAGTTTTATTGTATGCAAAATAAAAAAGAAATACACCATTGCCATAACTTTCATTTATTGAACTTCAATCTTATACTTGTTGTATTAAAACACGTAATAATTTCATTGTTACAACAACTTACAACTTGTTTCTTGCAATATAAATGTATTAGTGATTGGTAGCAGTCCTGAGTTCTATCTGAAAGTCTATTTTCGTGCTGAACATTGATTATAAGCAGAGTTTTCTCATCAAAATTATTTGATAGATTAATAATAGTAATTTAATGAAAACATGTTTTGTGGGTTCTCTTGTTTTTCAATAAATCAATGCTTCCTATGCAGTGCAAAAATATTTACTATTATAATTGATGTCATAATTAATCAATAATTAAATGAAACGATACAATAAACATCGATTTGTTTTAATACTTGACACCTCGAATGTTATGAGAAAATCTTTAACTCAATTAAAACCTTTGAAATAAATCTTAACCTAACAATCGGTAGAGGTAATGAAGTTTATATTGAGCTCGAATTTTCGACAATAACTAATTTTATTTCGAAAAAGGAAAAGACAATAAGAGTTTATTGTTTTAGATTTGAATTTATATCCAGTTGTAAATGTATATAACATACTGTTTGCAAGACTCAAACGATACTTTACTAACAAAATAACTATTGTTTCTCACTTGTCATTCAACTAAACATCTTTATCCTCAAATCGACCCTAAGAAAGACTTTTATTGCCAATCATTAAATTTATATTTAAATGTATGTAACACTTTTTGATTACATGTTTAGTCTAATGACAAGGTATGAGAAGAAAGGTTTTATGATTTTAAACCTAAATTGAAGTACACCTAAGACATGAAAACTCATTTTCACTTTAAATTATTGTAACACTTTTTTACATACTTATTATTATTCTTTAAAATAGAGATTTGCAAAAGAAATGAACAACAGTCACACAATTGTAAAATTTATATTTCATGCTCCTTTTTATAACTGCTTCTCAAAATCACTTTCACACATAATAGCATATCATTTCCTTTATATACCACAAGTAATTTCCTTCCAGTCATCAATTCGATAGCTTGAGAAAAAAAATTCTATAGAAAAATATTCTTTCTTATTGTCGAACTTATCACTAGTTTGAAAATGAAGTCAAAATTTAAAAAAGCAAATAAACTCCAAATAAACTTAATTCAATTAAATGATAAAAGAAAAAAGATTTTTGTGTCTAAATTCAAATTATTATTTCATTTAATTGAAGTTTAGATATGTGTAACGATTTTAAAACTTCTCAATTCCATTGAGTTATGAAATAATAGAGTGCAGGAAATGAAACATGTATTGAATGTAAAACTTGTTTAAAACATTTCACACAATCTTTTATACGGTGTGTTAATTCACGACTTCGTTTACAATTTAAAATTGAGTCGAAAGCTATAAACTCATAATAATAAAGAAGTTAATGAATAATATTTTTTTATCTTTTTGAAAATAATGTTAATCAAAACATTTCCTTCTGAAGACTCTGTTATCTATTTTTTCTATTGTTTGTAAATTTAATTAGAAATTTTATGACTCATTATAAAAAAATTTAAATTATATTTTCGGAAAATGTTGAAAGAAGTATAAGAAAAGAGAAATGTTTGAAATGTTTGAAATCTAGAATTTAACTTAAATTATAAATATTCACACTTTCACAGCAAATAAAAGAAGAGCTTTTAAGATAAATTTGATTCTTAAAGTACATGTTTATAAAGTATAATTCTTAAAGAATATAAAGAAGAGGAAAAAAATAGTAGTACAAAGTGTTCTCTCACTCTGGCTTTTAATTTAATGTATTGAACAAATTCAAAAAATAAATGCACATTTCCATTACTTGTGTGTATCAGAAGTGATCCATCCGTCTTATTCAAAATAAAAATACTACGATTGCCTTATCTATGATGAAAATAAAAAAATAGAAAATTCTTTCGCAAAGATGTTGTGCGGAATAAGAAGAAAGTAAATTTTTGTTTTCAATGACAGATTACCTGTTAAGTTATGTTGTAAAAAACATATATATATACAAAGAGAGGGAGAGGTAGAGAGAGATAGAGAGAGGTAGAAAGAGAGAATTTAGAGAGAGGTAGAGAGAAAGAGAAAACTTAAAGATGAACACAAATGACAGAAAGAAAGCCCATCTAAAGATGGTTAGGAATAGAGTCACGCTAATAATAAATTGGTGGCTCATGTTTTTATAAAATATCACGTGTTTCTCTTTCAAAACATTTTATGTTCATTTAATGGGTTTTTTAGGTTCTTATATTATTTCATCTTGTCGTTTGAGATTAATTTAGTTGTAGCTTTATTACAGTATACCATATAAATTATAATAACTTCTTATGATATTTGATGAATAAAAGTAATAAAATTATAATGTTTACCACTGATGAAAAACTTGAAATACATTTGTCTCGATATTACGCTTCCGCTTATAAGACATTATTCTATCACGTAATTCATATGATCAATAATACTAATTGAACACGAATTGTTTTATTACTTCCTGTGATGAGATTTCTTCATTTCGATCGATGCGTGGATTTTGAAACTAAATCTTATGCTTATATAGAATAACTTATTAGAAACTAAATAAGCTTTTATTGATCGGAATGAAAGAACGGGCTCATGAGTATATGCACTGAATGTATCGTTTTTATATTGATGAATATTAGAATATTCTTTACTTATAGTTATTAAATAAAATCTACATTTCTCCCAACATTATTTGATTAATTTATTTCATATCAAACTGAGCTGAGAGTTAGTTTTTTATTGAAATTGTTGGCGCCATAGCATAAATTAATTACGAAATTCCTTTAAATGTGCATATTTTGGGAGTTTATTACATGAAAAAATCATTTTATAGATTAATTAAGAGGTTTTACTTGAATTTATTTGACTTTTGTGGATATTTTTCTAGTTTTATCGTTATATAGAAACTGAAATTCGATCTGAAGTTATAATAAATTCATAGATAGTTAACTGGAAAATGATAGATTATCGGAAGCCTCAACAAAATTGTTGTATACAAAATGCTAAACTCTTGAAACAAGATTTGATGAATTTGTTTCAGACGTGTCTGTAAAAAATCTTGAAATATAATTTCAAACTTGAAGTCAACTGAGAAAACATTTAAATTCAATGAACAATTATTTCTCCAATTGATTGTCTTTAATAATTGATTGATAAATTGTGGCACATTTCAAAAGAACATTTAAGAGTTTTATCACAGAATATAAAAAAGATTTCTAAAAAAGACATCAATCAAAAAAAACAATACATAGATTTTGAAAAAAGTGATATGTGTTGGAAATATTTGATGAAAAATTCAACAATAAATCGTATTATTTGAATGGAAGCAAAAACATTAGCGATAGAGTTATTTGATATATACAATAATTTCATACAAATACAAATAATTGAAACTATATACTTATAAAGTGTAGCTAGCTTACTTTAGCTAAAGTGTTTATGACTTTGATATATACAGCAATTTATATTAATTATTGGTCAGGCTTTTGATAGCCCAGATTTTTTCGTTGTAAAAATAATCCGATCTCATGAAAAGGTGGTCTGGAGTTTTCATTGGTTTGCCAACACTCGACCATTAGATCATAAATCTCTTTAGGGCATTGATGCGGACGCGATAGCACTAAAGAATCGGCACTATTATTACTACTATTGATAATAATTCTGAGTAATGTTTCGTCGCTTATATCGTAATGTGGTCTTGATTTGCAATAAGTGAGAATTTCCCAGAAAGTCACACTAAAACTGTAGACATCAGACTTACTGGAGAAATGTCCATGAAGTATAGATTCGGGACTCATCCATCGAATAGGCATTCCGTTATAATAATCATTTAGATATTTATCTCGATTTGCACCAGAATCAGTTAATTTAATAACTAAATTCTTGACGTGAATGAGACAATTTCTGGCAGAGAGATCACGATGTGTTTGGCCCATTGACTCGAGATAGTTGCAGCCATGAGCTATCTCACTCGCTATATATATTAATGCACCATAACTGCAAACATTAATAAGTCATTTAATTAGAAATAAGATTAATTAATGCAATTAGTTATTTATTATCTCAATCTTTAGCTTTTTTTCACGGCATTAATTGAACAGAAATAGGAAATTAGATTTTGAACCTGTTTTAGCACATGTTATAATTTCTTAAGAGTTAGTTTCTTAGCGCTTAAAAATTAAATTTTCACCGCTATGTTATTTCATACACTATAGTCAAGTTAAACGGATATAGTTTTACGATAGAGGGGAAGATTAAAATTTATTCTTCAATATTTCAAAAATAATAGTTTCATTTTCTGGTTTAATCGTTTCATTAAGTTTTCACCACAAATTGTGGTTTTAAAAAACAGGTTCCGTTTCGGTCCTAAAATTCCTTATCGAAAATAAGTAATTTAAAAATCGAGCGGTCAGTAGTTTTGATCAGTCTATATAAATCTTGAGTTTTATGAATGCTATAACGTGTCTATTAGTTTAGGTTTAAGTTTAAAATAAGACTCAAAATGCATGGTATGATCTCTTATGAACTGAAATCGGTTTATTTGATACTTTAAATTCTGGCTGCAATTTTCAATTGCAATCTTAGATCTTTTGAAATGCATGAAATTCATTGAAATCGTTAGTTTATCAAAGCATTCAAATCGCACAATCAAAATTATTTTCTAAATTACTTCTATTCGATAAGGTTCTAATTCTAGTTAAAGGATATTTCAAAACATTAACAATTTTTAACGAATATAAACACTAACAATTAAAATCTCATTGAATTAAATGATTTAAATTTAAAACTGAGTATTGTTTTAATAAGTCTTTTGTTAAAATATTTATAACTAATAATTAATATGAAATTTAATCAATTTATATAAGCGTTTGATTTTCAATAATGTACATCCGACAAAGAAAACTTAATGAGATGTATCTTTTATGTTATGGTTATTTAGGAATAATAGAATAAAGAAAATAATACGAGAATTTCGCGTGTTTAGTATCATTAACATGAATAGTAAACTTAAGTTATTCAGGGAATGATTATTATGAAACTTTCTCAAATGTTTTACAAATAGGGATTACTTGTTAGTAAACATTTAGCGAAAACATTTACCTAACTTTGCCGTAAATGTTAAGATAACTAAAACTTCAATGGTTGAGTTGAGATATAATATAAAATTGAATATTAGAAATGATAAATGAAATCAAATAATCAACTATTTAGAAACTCTTTGAATAATTGAAATAGTAGAATATTTTGTGAAAGTTAAGATTATGGTTAAGATTTTGAATTATGTTAATGGTATAAAGCTATGAAAAATTATCTTAATCTCTTTAAATGCATTGGAAAAAGTGAAAATCCGCATAAGTATTTAAAAATCAAAAACTAGATTTAATTTTTTTTATCTTTTTTTTATAAGTAATGTTGTGTATATGAAACCCGGGAAACATTGGATTCTCTGCCATAACAATTTTAATCTTTTATTATTAAGGGGTAAATAAAATATAAGATTTATCTGTTATAATATCCGGTACTCTACACATTTCATTGAAGCCATTGCAATAATTCATTTTGCATATAACTGAGACTTTATTCGTTTAAGACAAGCTTCATTTCTAGTTAACGTTGAGTCTAAAATTGCACATCTTATGCATTAATCATTCACTTCACTCTTTATACAACTATTAAAGGATGTCTTAATCTATTGTAAGAAAGAGTAATGACATTAGAGCTGAGCAAAAGTGATTGTTGTCTATCAAACATTGAATATTTACTTTGTTTTAAAACATTTATTGATTTTTAAAATGAAATATATTTTGAGCAAAATTTTTGAACAAAATTTTTTGAACAAAATTAATAAATTTATAACTTGACAGTTAGAATAGACTTTGTGCTATTAATCCAGAATTTAATTCTTTTAAAAATAAATGTCTATTGCGAGTAGTGGTTGTGTCATAAGGAGAGCTTTACTCTAAATCTTTGATATTTATTAGCTATAAATTGTTGATAAATTACTACAATATGTGCTATAAGATGATTGTCGTAATCAAAGTAATCTGGACTCTGAAATTGCCTATTTTATGGCTTATGGTAGAGGCAAAAAAATTCTATCACTTTGTTATTTTTTATTAGCACTCAATTCATAAACCTATTGTAGGAAATGCTTTTGCACTTCTTTGCAATTGGAAAATCAGAGATATCTCACAAGTTAGTGTACGCTCAAACATAATAATAGATAATTCATGAAATTAGTAGAAATTTATTTTTCACCATTGTCTCCACTCTTGTCAAGTCTTAATTATATTTAACAAGTGATGACTAAAAAATGCAACAAATGAAAAATGAGCCAAAATTAAAATCTTATTTGCAATTCTAGTTTTGAGATCATTAAAGAGCTAACTATTACTGGCTATCATGTTATTAGAATCAAATCGTAGTGTAAGGGTTAAGAGCTTTCCTGTTGAGTCTTTCAAAATAACGAATGAGAATGAAATTAATATACATAAATAGTTAATTTTTAATTAGGGAATAAAATTAATTTATTGCACACGAGAAAATAAAATGGTTTAATGATAATGGCAATCAACTTAATTATGATAAAAGTATAATCAAAAAGAGAAAGTATTAAATGAGTAATCAAAATAACTCACTTTATGACATTGGGATCACATTCCCTCAAGAATTCATTGAGATCACAATCTCCGTGTTCAATAATCATAGCGAAGCAATCATTCGTGTCTAAAATGCCAAATAATTTCGCGAATTTATCACAATTTTGAGACAACTGACACAAAAATTTCATTTCGCTAATAAAATCTTTTTTGAGCGTCATTTGATTGAGTGACTTAACAATAACTAGTTCTCTAAGTTTAGTCATTTTGCCTAACATAATATCCCCGAACTTAGATTTTCCAATCTTATTGATCAGAAATATATCGCTTTCACTGAAACGATGTATTTGCTCTTCAAAAGAGCCTTGTCTTTGATTTTTAGTGGCCATAAATGTAGTCAAAAGTGGCATTTGTTGTGAATAGTTAGCAGTAGTTTCATAGATATTTAATACTTGCTTATTCACAGGATATTTAATATCACTCATACTGTGTTTAGACCTTATTATTTCAGATGATGCGTAATATCTCGGATTTGTTATAATTGTTTTTGATGATGGCATCTGTAATGATTTTGATTTACCATTGGCACAGATCACATCTGGCACCGCATATTCGTTGTCATCATCATTATTAGACATATCTTTTGGGTCGCAATACGGGGGAGAAGTGATTTTTGGTAAGTCTTTAAGAGTGACGGTAACATTTTCTGATTCAATGTCGGTGTCTGAGATCTCACGAAAAACACTTCCCTTCCTATTTTGGTAGTAGCGCATCATAAATGAAGAACTAACCATTAACACTACAACACCTAATGTCACTAATGTTATTATTAGTAATGAATATTTCATTGCTAATTGATCGTTATCTTGTGTCGCCATTGGCGATAAGGATTTATTATTTAGAATAAAATCACTTTTTAATTCAATGTTGTCTTCATATTCAAATATTTCACTTATATTTACACTACTGTTGACGAGTGATTGTGAATCAAATGTAATCTCACTTATATGAAGCCAACGCGAGGCTAATTTGAAGCTCATTTTGACAAAACGTCCGATTCTGTATTGTAAATGTATTATCACATCTGCGATAAAGTCATTGAAAAAAAAATTCAAAATAGTTGAAATAATTAGTAAATAAAAATCAAATGATTTGAAAAAAAAATTCAAAATAGTTGAAATAATTAGTAAATATAAATGAAAATATTTGAAACCTCTCGGTCTTTCTAGTGTATTATCAGATTGATAGTTGAACTTAATTGGAATGTTAGACCACTTAATATTATCAATACTGAACCAAATGGTAGCTGAGGAAAATACTCGAACTTCTTTAGTGAAACTATTATGACAGTTAATGCTTGTTGTGGTGAAATTCCTCACATTTTCAAACTCGAACACTATATCAATTGTTTCATTACTTTTTCTCCATCCAACCCATTCTTTGCCTTTATTGATTTTGTAATTATCGTGACCCTTAACTCCATCAACGAGTTGGCCGACACCACCTAATAAATAGCCGGAATCACTTATTACACCATCATATGTGATGTCTGTTAAGTCGCCAAATCGAGTGCCTTTTATACCATTTGGCATAGAGTATGAAATCGGACCTAAAAAGTATGTGTAATTCGAGTCAGTGCTGAGAAATCGAACCTAAGAAAGTATTTAATGCTTAATGTAAAGTATTCAGAACTGCACTCAACTACCCATTTATAATTCAATACTTTAATTAATCTTATTGTGTAGTACAGTAGCTCTTCAACAGCTCTAGACTTGTGATACTGATCTTTCAAGTAGTCTATAACATGAAAAACTCGAGAAGTCTTTAAATCATGAGAAAATTATGATAACGATTATTATTATTATTAACGATTTATTGTTTGTTATGAAATACATCGATCTCATAGAAACAAATAAATTATAGTATATTTTTTGTAATTCAAATACTAAAGGGTTTTCAGCTCGAGGTTATCGTGATATAAATGCTTTTTTGAGAGAAGAGTTAGTTTAAATTTTAAAAGTTGTAAATTTACTACTATTTCATAACTCTCGAGTATCAGCAGTGGTTTCGTTTATTTAATAAATATTTTTAATATATGTAAATTGAAGGCAAATATTTAAACTCATACATTACCCATAAATCAAAACTTTGTAATATATGAATCTATTTAATCATAATTTGAATTTTGATAACAAACTATAAGCAAAGTGAAAAAATAGAAAATTGATTTTGCAATTAAATTGCGAGAATATTTCAACTTTAAGTTGAAAAAAACGTTGAAAAACTTATAATAATTCATAAATTTGAGTCCTATGGAGTGTTTTGAAGTGAAACAAGTTTTCTTTAACATTTAGCTAAACTTTGATAAAAACTTTTTATTCAATGTTCAACAGTTGAACTAAATTTTAAAAGCATTGATATGTATATAATTGATTGCCTAATATATAAATTTGTAGCGAGTTTTAAGCCTTCTTTTCCTGAATTTATTTGAAATATTTTCATGAAATTTTTTTATGAGCTAAAAATCCTTGAATAAGTCTGATTTATAAGTGTTTTCATGTATTTAACTTTCAAAATTAATTGAGACCATTAATAAACTGTGAAATTCAGTTTATAAACTAATGTTTTCGCCTTTAATTTATTCAAATTGAACGGTTTGAAAACTGAGTCAATTCAAACATATAGTCAAAAATACAATTAATTATATGTTAGACTAGTTTGAAATAATGGTAAAGTAATTGGTTAGAATGTATGCTACACTCAATAGGAGTTGATTCAACTTTCAAATAAAACAAAAACAAAAGGAAAAACAAATTGCAAAAAAAAGTTGAACATAATTTATATCGAAAAAATGCGATTAACCCCTGGAATGATTAACCCATGGAATGGTTATGCATGATGTAATTCATAAATGATGCACATTTAGAGTTAGTGTCATTTATATTACCATCATATGGACAGCCATATAATTCAAATCTCAAGCAAACTGTACGTAAATGTCGTGAGAACGGAACTATTCGAATAAATGTTGCTCCAACTATTGGAAGATCCAAATCGTGTTCAACCGCTGTATAGGTATCGGTATTGCCGTCCAATAACTAACAAAACAAAGTAGAGCACTATAAGTATTATTATATTATATTGTTATTTATAGCAACTAATGAACAGGTAGAGAGTATGTTGTTATGATGGCAAATATAACTCATATATTTCATAATAATGTCTATAAGTTTATTATGTTTTATGTGTAGAGCAGAAACAGGTATTTCTAATATAGAATTCTATATAATTTTAAGTTCAACAAAAAAATAGATTTGAAAATCTCTCAATCGAGTCGAAAAAACAATGTTAGGGAAAAAATTCGATGCTTTAAAATCCAAATACGTTTAAATAGATTAAATCGATTTAATTTAAAAACTACACGAAATCGCGGGGGTTTTAAAAGGACAGAGACCCGAATTGATTGCTAAATAAGATCTTTATCTAATACATAAATTCTAACGAAAGGTATATTTACTGCTTACTCATAAACAACTACAAAATTATTCAAACTTATTATTTCGTGATTTGAAATTATCTCAAAAATTTATTATTATGGAAATTAGGTCTCAAACTCATTAGCGAAAGAGAACAGTACAAACAAAAATATATCAATTGCTTTCAAAATCGAGGTTTAATTTTTGTCGATCTCTAGGAAAATGAATATATATTAGAAAAAAATCTCTCAATTATATGAGTCTGAGGTACATAATATGGGAGAACGAGCATATGGTCTGATGGAGCGATTCTATGCTTAATGATCAACTTTGACCGATAGGAGTGTGCCTGTAATGGACATAAATGATTGATATGCCCTCAATAATAAAATGCATTAAGCAATTGCTCACCAAATATAGTGAAATGTATGAGGAAAGGGAAAAAGTCCCTAAAAAAGTCCCTAAAAGAGTCTTAGTTTTACATGTTTTACATGTTTTATATGTTTTATTTGTTTTACATACATGATTCCCTTCTCCATTCTTCCATCTATGCCAAACAGATCCATTATCGCGAGAATATTCTATCCAATATTCTTCAACAAATTCTGCTCCATATCCGTTGCCGAATCTTCCCTGTGTCGCAACTCCGGTGACAACATGACTGACTGATAGATTGACTTGAATCCACTCTTGTCCGGATGTATCAGCATTAAGTTGTCGTTGAGGACACCATGCGCCACCAGACTTGTCCTGATTAAACCTTAAATTACATTATCAAAGGAAGGATATGAAACTAAAGTTAGTTCTAGTGAGTGCAGCAAACACTGCAATTCCAATTATGTCTACAGTCGATCCCGTTTATAGTGAACGCAAAAAAGTGAAGTAAAAAGTGTTCACTAAAGCCGAGTATTCACTATAAACGTATTTAATTTCACTATAAATTAACGATCGGTGCGATGAAACCTGTTCACTATAAGCGGGTATTCACTATAACCGAGTTCACTATAAATAGGATCGACTGTATGTCTATTTATTAAACCAGAAAATGAAATCTCAGCACTTTTACTACTCTTTAGAGCTTATTTGTTATGCTTTACGATTCACAGTATGACTTAATAATGCTATTGTGACTTAATATAAATTAGACTATTTTCAAAAATGACATTTTTATGTTAAAACTTAGGTAATTGTCAACAACAATAACACTTAATATATTTTGCTTTCCAGTAAATTACATTTTTTACAAAACTCCGCTATAATTATAATAAATTTTTCAACAATTGTTACTATACTTTAAAGTGAAGTTTATCCCAAAGCCGACACTAATAAAAGAAGCAATTTTTCGTCACAAATTTGTTCTTTAGTTTATCGCATAAACTAAATTAATACCCAGTGTCATAGTACTTTTGATAACTTATTAATGGCATTGAAAACTCGCACATTAAATGAAAAGTCAACATTTCCTTTGATTTCCTTTGATTTTCAACGAATCTAACATTTTTGAATTTTTTTTTCTTGAGATCTGAATTTGATTTTTAATACTAATGCTGACATTGAACTTCTTATCGGATACTTGTTTTAGTACGTGATCTCAATGTTTATAAACATAATTAACGATAAGTTAATATATTTTTAAATAGTTATCACTTAAATTTTGGAAACAATTTTCGTACTTTATATATAATTTAATTTCATTTATATTCTGAGACGGTTTAATTAATCTAACTTTTAGTTCACAAGATTATAAAGCATTTAATGATTCTAGAATTAATTTTTCTAAACAAAAATTTTGAACAAAATCATAAAAATTTTAAAATATTTGCACATAAATAAAAATTACCAGTCATTTAATTTAAAAGTTTAAACTAATAGTTTTCTTTATCACTTAATTACTGAGGAATAAAAATAAATTTTAAATTTTTTAAAAGTGTTTTTTAATTAAATCACAAAATTAATTACTTTTTTTTCGAATACAATAATGAACTGAATTCTTTCGCGACAAACATTATTTTCAAATTCCTGTATAATTGCGATAAAACTTAGAATTTCTGGAAAATCACTACATAAGTTAGTTAATGAATCAGATTTTAGAAGTGTATAGGAATGAAGATTTATTAGAGCCTTAAACATAAAAACATTCAACTCATTATTTGACGCAATAGAGGTTAGGGTAAATATTGATACGAATTGAAAATAAGTTCCTTTTGACATATAAGTCTCTGCCAATTTGAACTTTGATTAAAGTGAACTGCATTAATAAATATGTATAAATATCATATCAATACTAGAAAAGCTTTCCATTTGATTTGTCTCTAAACGATAAATAACTAAATTTCATTCACAGATTGTACAATTATTGAACATATTTCAACTTTTTGAATGACTTTATCTTATCTACTCTTCAAAACTATCATTTTCTCTCTAGTTATGTATCCAATATATTGTATAAGTTTATCGTATTTCGGATCAAAATTTGTTTCTGCTTTTCATATTCAGTCAAAGTAAAGTCAGAAGCTTTTTAACATACTCTCGCGATCAATATTTTTCTTTATAAATTATTTTTTAAAAATTGTTAAACTAAATGATAGTGAAATTCATACAACAATATCTTTGCGATAATGACAAACATAAATCCTATTATAGAACTTATTTCTTTGTTGAATAATTTGTTACTGTATTTACTGTTTTATTGAATTTGAAGCAAAACTTGAAAAATACTGGAATATAAATTTCAATTTAAAAATGCCTCTAATATATTGTTTGGATAATGTGTTTGTGTAGATATGACTCACTACTTCCAATATTTTATTGAAAAGATTGTACTCACAAATCGAGAGCAAAAGAGAATCCGAACAATAGACGAGATATGAGATAAATCGAGAGTCGAATAGACAATGCTCTCAAAACAATACAATACGTTTTGAAAAATAATCATAAATAATCCAATAATTCACCCAAAATAGTGCCTTGATGTCTGAATCTTTCCAAACATAGCATTATTTATAAGTTCGGGATTATATTTGGGTGAAATTAAGCAGAAATATACGTTCATAATATATGCCTCATTCATGTAAAACTAAATACAACTAAATATAACTAAGTATATAATCTCTTCCCTCTCACAATAGACGCTATATTTAGTCTGAAGTTTCATTTTGATGATTAGATGCATACCTGGCCAACTTAGATCCAGTGCTCTGTTCATTGTACGACGAACTTGAACTGATGGCAAAGTCGGGAATAACACCTGATTCCATTCCCAACGCGTTCACGCCAAACAAATCACATAAAGAGCTCCTATTAGATTCTTCCTTACTATCGGTATTGTCTACAAAAGCAAAAGAGAAAAGTAAATTATATTGTACTAAAGGCACGTCCAAACATGATCCAGAAGTTCTGTCATGTACAGTACAAACACACATACGAGATATTATATCTCATTTCACCCAATAAGTAGTTAATTCAATACCTAACTAATGAATAATTTGTTAGTTAATCAAAGTTATTGTGATTTTTAAACAAAAAAAAGGCAAAAAAACTATGTGTTATATTTTCGTGTTTCACGATTTTCTTATAAAATTAATTGAAAACATGAATCGAAATACACATTTCTGTTAAAACAGGTTATATCCATTTTTATTTATGTTGTTTGATAGGATTTATTACAATAGAAGATCTTTTAGGAAAAATTTCCGCCAGAAGGAAATACACTGAAGATTAAGTAGCTTTAGCGGCAACTCATTTATCTAATTAGGATAAGTGTAGAGCATTTGTGTAGAGCATTTGTGTAGAGCATTTTGTGTACAGCATTTCCCAAAAACAATGCTAACTATAAACATAAACATCGAAAGCCCATACTAAGAGCTTGTGCTTCTTCTTATTATTTTCAACATAATTCATTTCAGTCAAACTTGTCTTACATTTGCAAACATTAATTTAATGATAAGCACTTTTTTCCGTATATTTAATAATGAATGAAATATGTTGTGATGTTGTGTTCACTAAATGTCTTTTTATCGTATTATGAAAGGTATGCTTTCAAGTTATACTTTATGTCAGATTCATGTTTATTGTATTTTGACTTATGGGAAATAGACTTGATTTTGAGGATTGAATAACAATAACATAATAACATCTTTTGAATGTCAAGTAAATTCTTTCGCACAATAAATAAATGAAACAATGTTCGGAATCTGATATTCATATGAAGTTTAATGAAACTATTAATTGAAAACTTAATTAAATAATTAGATAAAATATAGGAGTAATAAATTCTTGTTATAGATAATAAAATGTATTTTCTTAAAAAAAAATCAAAATCTGAAATTAGTTTCCATTAAACTTAATTAGTGGTACGCCATTATAGCCACAGGTATAAGTTTGGCATATGTCAGAAATGAAAGTTTGTCGACCCTTGCATTGAGTTTTCATGTGTTCAAAATTCAGTGCATCCAAAGGAAATCCTCTCCAAAGGAACTAAATTACAAGTATCTTAAGTACAAATTAAACGCAGAGTTAGAATAATTCAAATGAACACATTTAATAATACCCTCTGAACTTAATTAGAAGTATTTATTATAAAAAGCGTTCATTTGACTCTACATCTAATATGTTTACTTCACTTAATGATAAACATATGTAGAAATTGCTCAATTTGGTTTAGAAAATCCACTTATGAAGAAATTTTTTTCATCTAAATTGTAAGAACTAATAATATTAAGTGTTCATTCAAATGAAATAAAGCTTATTTTGCATACTTGAAAACATACTAAAACTTAATGTTTAGTTCCTATTGTATTAACAGAATGGTAGAAACCAGAAATATTTACTTAAGTATTAAATTTAGAAAAAAAAGAAATAAATTATGAAGAATTGAAAAAATATTTATTTAGTGAATGACTTATGAAATTTTCCTATTTAGGAATAAGTGCTTTTAGTATTTAGTATTTAGCATTTATTAAACATAATACTCATACTTATGTATTTAACAGTGCAAACAATTTGAGAATTACTGGAAGCTCTTTACCCACACATAAGTAATACCTGCACAGCATTAGAAGTATTATATATATAGATAGTGAGGGCTTCACCAAAAAGCCATTACATCTGTCATAGAATAAGACTTATAAAAGGCGGCTTTAATAAAAGCGTCAAATCCATTAATGTAAATATAATGAGATATCGCAGATATTCAACCGGTATGTTGTGATTTGAATAAGTATTTCTATTTGAATTCCTTTAAATATTTAAATCTTTGCTTAGAAATTATACCACACTATTCATTAACGTGTGCTATATTTATTAGAGAACTCTATTGTCAAAGTAATTCTTGAATATGTATTCTCTTGAAAAGGTGTTCAAAGTATTTGTTCTTATCTTATTGAGAAACACAATTAGAAGCCGCACAGGAATTGGAAGATATTTATATATGAGTGCAAACCAATTAAGATAAAAAGGGTTAAATGAGAATTATTATTAACCATTGATTTGAGTGTTGTTCTCGATTCCTCGTAATTTATCTGTTACTAACATAATGGATATATTTTTGAATACTCTTGAGATAAAGTAAAACGGAAATGATAATACCATCGATCATAAATATGACATCACTATGTCTTATGTGTTCACTATTCAATCACTCAACAAGCCATTAAGTTTGTTGCGAAACGAATTCACGAGCTATTGTTTCTCAACTCAATTCGACTTATATTTTTTCTTTGTATTTCCTTTAGTTTTTTACCAGTTTTGATGCAATAGTATGATAACTGAGAGCAAAAATGGCACTTTTTCTTACAATTTTTATGACACTAAGTAAGAAAGTATAGCTAAAATGGTAATGCCTTGCATTATATGTCTTGCATTATATTTCTATTCACTGTATGGCATGCAATGCACTTAAATTTTATTACTTATCAGTTCGTCAATTGTTATTATAGTGTAGTTAAGCACTTGTCTGTGCTTGTCATCGAACAAAAATAGCTATCATTTACTAAGGCATAAAAAGAGAGCCAAACATATCATAAAGTCAATAGAAAATTACGTACTAATAAAGAAATCGAGTGCATATGTGATAAATAATAATCTATAACCAATAGTTAACAGTATAAAAAATAAAAGATATTTATGTGATGAAAGTTATATTACTTTCTACTGAAAATAAAATTATTAGATTTAATTAGAATGTAATAATAAAGTTTTAAAGCTTGTGCAATAAAGTTTAGGTTTAGGTATCCTTGAAATAAAAAAATAAAATAGTTTACAACTTCCATAACAGTTTCAACTGTTCAATTATCAGCAATTGGGGTCTTTGTGCCCCTACTGTGCATTCGAGTTGAATCTTAAAACAGACTTTTTTTCACAAATGAATTAAAACACAAAAATAACTTATGTCGAAACTATTGCTCTCCGGGTTATCGCCTCATTAAAATGTCGACCCCAACTGATCTCAACTGATCCCGACCCCAACTGATCATGTCATCAAAATATCATCTATATTAGTAATAAAACTTAACAAAACTTTTATTTAAAAGTGAAACTCAATCGCATTCAAAGCATTATTGATTCTTTAACGCTGTATCGATTTTTCTAAAACATTTTAATGACACGCAAAATAAATGGTTTAAAATGAAATCTTTAGTTTTAGAGGAAAATTAATCTATAATTTTTTTTTCATATATCTCTTAACTATTGTAACTCAAGACCTGAATGAATATTCATGTAACCAATGGTTACCTTAAGACACTTTAAGAATGCTTTATTTCAGATTTATTATCGTTAACTATTATCTTATTTATCCTTTGAAGCTTTGAAGCCTTTATCTCCGACTCTAATTCCTTTTGTTCTTTATTAATGACCTGTGATTTGAAAATTATTAATATTTATTAAATTCATTTCTACTTATTTGCAAATATTAAGATCTTTTAGTTATTCTAAAGAATTAGACTATAAATTATGAAAAGATTCGTTTTGTTTGAGAGAAGTCTATGCACTCAATTCTAAACAATAGCTTAAATTCATTTAAAATTCAATAATTTGCATGAATTATACATTTGAGTACATCATTAGAATAGCACTTTAGAGTTAGAATTTGATTTTTCTTTAATACCATATGTCCTCAAAGCAGCAAATTGTATTATATACTAAATATAAATATGTTACTAAATAAGTTATGTTGCATTAAGTTTAAGTTTAGTTCTCTAATACTATGCACTGGAATAACTCGGCTTTAAAATTAAAATTGCATTCAAATTTTGCTTTTACGGAATATTTGAATTTTAGTAAATTTCTTGTTTTACTCCTGAGAATTAATTATGTTTTACATTAAATATGCATCAATTTTAATATGCATATTTTAAAATTACTTTCGAAAATTATGAAAATTTTATGAAAGATTGTTTTTTTTCATAATTTTCAAATTATTCTTTATGAACATTCTTTCCTCTTTTTATTTCTTTTGAGAAACGAATTGTGAAATTCTTTAACGAACAAAAATATTTGGGTTATTCATTCGTTAAAACTAAAAATTTAAAAATCACTAAAACAGAAATGCTTTGACTTGGAAGTAAAAATTAATCGAAAAATTATTTAATGATCTAATTATCTAATTAGAAAATTAGTGATATAGGAATCAATTACCTGAATGTTGATCATTCTTTTCTGCATAAATAGTCATCAATGTTGATGAGATGAGAACAAAAATTATGCCAACAATTGACCTCATTGTCAACGATAAGTGCATTTCACGTTACACTAAAAAATAATATTAAACGAAATTAGTTTTAAAGCGAGTTTAAGAATTAATATTAATGACATGTTTGCTTGAAATTGATTACTCTTATATCAAAAAGAGACTTTTAAAGAAAAAATAGAGCTTATGTTGAGAATAAAGTTTAACGTTTGATGTGTAACAACACTTAACAGTTAAAACAACCATTTATTGTCTTCTCCGTACACTATCTTTGATTAATTGTAAACTTTTTTTTTAGAGGTCAAAGAAGAGCAGTTTTAATCACGCCTCGCGAATGGTCAGGTCAGGGGCTGTGAAGAGTGTTAGTGATTGAAAAAAGGGGATGAAAATTGTAATAAAATGTAATTGCAGTGCACTAAACACTAAACATGCAGAAATGGTTAACAAAATAATGTGATAATATATCGCCATGTGGTTAACAGATGTGTACGACTTTAAGAAATAACAATTGGAGCGCAAGTAATCCACTAAATTTGTTTTTATTTTAGTTAAAAAATACTTTCCTTCTTTACTGACAATGCTGTTTTGTCTGAATATCATAAAAATTTATGGCTTCTTCGATTCGTTTTGACTGATATTTCGGTTCGATAGAAGTGGCGTTGCATTTGTGTTATGTTTTAGCAAAGATATTGATTGATTGATCAAAACACTAATGCTATGTTAATTCTGAATTAGAATATACGGAATCTTTACTGTTGCGCAGTTTCGTATGTTTGAAGAGTTATTCGAAACTTCATCAAAAGATACTATCAAACCAATAATATTGAATGAATGTATGGCTGGAAAAGAATTTTTTTAGGAATGATTGATTCACCTGAGATAATGGGTTTCCCGATTTTATTGAACGAAATATGCGTTCAAACTGAACATTGAGTCAAAAATAAGATTAAGTACTATTTTCAGCGATTTAGTATCGATTGTTTAAAAAAATATAAATTTTATCAATCATTTTGTGATTAACAATAATAGAAACTTGTTTTGCATTTAATCAGAGATTGAGAAATACTATAGAACTGGAATTTTGAGCAATCATTCAGAAATCATTTATCATAATTTCAAAGCCCTAGTGTTTGAATATTCCAAAGTTGTACCACTTGTAAGAGAAGTACTTTAAGAAAAAATGAACTATTTGTGCAACAAAACTGTACAGTATTTGATTTTATTTTTTAGAAACACGAGAATACCAAATGATCTTCCTTTACCTACAGTAGATTAAACTTGAGCTTACGTTCACCTAATGGTATTCCTGTATTTGCATTAACTCTTGAATGCAATGATATTGATCTCTTCTACTCACGTGATGAATCAAGAGAGAGAGAGAAAAAAAATTTTTTTTTTTTTACGGAATATTTTTTGCAGCTTTTTCAATATAAAATGAAATTTTAATACAGCTTCTTCTCATCAGAACTCGATCGACCGTCACTTCGTCCCACTTGCATATAAATAGTTTTGCCTTTTCTTATGTATAAAAGTATTTTTCATCAAATACGACCAACTTTTTTGCCCGTTAAATATAAATTTATATTCGGTTTCTCATGATTGTTGATTGTCTTATTTGCATAACAAGAGCTCTGATTTTCTTTCCTCTACACCTATAATACACTCTTGAGTTCTTCTTTCAAAGTAAAAGAATTTTCTGCTGTTACTCAGTTGTAAAATTTTAATATTATGGCCAACATTAACAACATGTGTTATTGTGATGTGCCCTTCGTTTCTATCGTCTCCCTAATAATTTTTTTCAGTTTCTTTTTCAACTATTTTCAATCAAATTATTGGTCTTTTATGCAAAAGCTCATGACTGTATTGCACGAGTTGGGGTTCGTTTGTACTTTCTTTTTAGGATTGGCCTCATCTCTGTCTTACATATTTTTATCTTTCCTACTTTTAAAATAATATTTTTTTGGGGAATATAACAAGAAATTATAAATTGAACAAACAATTTACAGAAGAAAATGAAACATTCATGATATAAATAATGAACCGTTCATTTAGAAATAATAGATTTGAAAAAACAACGGAATAATTACTGGGAAAGATCAATCAAACTTTAATACGATAATGATATGTTATGCTATTTGATTTAAGTTTTCTCTCTTTTTTATAGTCGTGATCAATAAAAATCTATATAAGTGAAAGCTAAGAGCTCTGAAATAAGAGCTTTAAATTTTTTCTTCAGCGCACTTTTTTGACAACTCACCAAACAAGAGGTCACTTTATCACTAGATGACAGATTTATTGTATGAACAGTTGGAAAACCATTGCTCGGCACGAATTTTGATTATATTTGAGTTTAAATGTTAAACAGTTATTATAAAATATTTTAAATCTCATGTATTTTTACTTTGATTAGAATTATGTTCGCAATTACAAAGCATTAAATCTGCAATAAATTAAGATTTATATGTAATTTATATGTAATTTATTAATTTGAAGCTTTTGTCTTGTATTCTCTATAAATAATGTAAAAAACGATATAAATTACATTTTCTTTTGTATTTTTTTCAGCAGATGATAAAAAGATATCCCGAAATTGCATTAAGAGCTAAAAAAATTTCAAACAGTTTCTTAAGAACTTGAATTAATGCGAAAATATATTTTCAACTTTATATTTATTTAATGCAATTTCACTGCATAAATAATTTTCTGAAAAAAGTTTACTAAAGTTTTTTGCTTTTATCTCATATTTTTTATCAACTCAGCCTTTATTCAAAACAATTGCAACAAATGGTAAAACCGTTAGCAGTGATCGTATTTGTGTGTGTATTTCAATTCCTTGCATGAGTAGCATCTCAGCGACAGTTTTATATTAATAATACTGTGGCTTTGCTGAAGAATTCAATGACAGTTTGTGCACCGATTGTGCACCTGAGCCTCTTTTCTCTCTTTCACTTCTATTTTCCCTTTTCACAAATCAATAAATTCATTGAAGCGTTGATAACATTACGGTTAATATTTAGGATTCAGTGTCCGAAAATAATGTACAGTAAAGTCTCCATTCCTATTATTATTATTATTTTTTGTTCACTATTAAAGATCATGTACAGCAAAAAAGTTAGGGAAGAAAAACAGCCTTCAATTAACTAAATTAAACGACAATTCAGTTAATATAATGTAATATTAGTGCTGAAAGTTTAGTTAAATTTGAAACCAATTCATTCAATATCTTATTTCCTATCATTTCTGTAATGAATAATATTTAATATTCAATATATATTTTATTTGCAAATATGTTTTTCTAATGATATATTATCTTTTATTTATTTACATATAAAAACTATTAAATAATAATATTTGCCACACCTTTCTATTATTATTCGAACACTATTTAGTCTAATATATCGCCCAAACAGGTCCAAAGCAGAGCCAGACATTCACTGACATTATAAGTTAAGGTGTGATAGATATAAAAGTTAATAACTTTCAAGAAATATCATATCAAACCCACATTTCATAACAATAAACTAAAACTAAAAGGTATGTCAAAATTCATTTCATTTTCTTAAATATTATCATTGATAGCATCCGAAAATGTACATTTAGGGATACATGACCTCAAGTTAGTAGTAGTGAAACAATACTTATTGAGTATAAAATAAGTAGTGAAACAGTAGGAAAGAACAAATTCTAATAAAACGATTGTGTTTAATGTAATAATTACTATAGTTTTAATAGCATTTAGGATCACAAGAGACTTATTTAATAGTATAGTTTCCTCATTAACATCAACATAACATTAAAGTGTCTCACCTTTTATTACCATTACAAATGTCCACTTTGTTTGATTCTAATTTAGTCCAACAATAACTACTTTTTCTACAGTAGTTTCACTTTTTATTATAGCATTTTCATTATAGCCCAATATTGATAATTGTGATTCTGATAGCTGTGGTTAATGATCCGTTTGGTCAACACAAAAATGATTCATCAGTTAATTGTTCCCCAAGATACAGTAAAACTTTCATTCAAAAAACAATCATTTTTTTGTCACAAAAGCGTTCAAAAGTCTTTTATAAAGCATTTAAATTGAACTAAACAAAAATAAATCTTTTTTTCGTTGATAAATATTCGTATTCAACAAATCTATAGCACACACACACCTTTGAGAAACACCTTTTCTCGTTGATATCATACCTGAAACTAAACCTCTATAACATTGCAATAGATTTTCAGAACACTGTTTCGCTTCACTGTTTCAAACTCTTGCAAAGCGTGGAAAAAAGTTATCGTTCTAGAAAACTTTTAACATGCGACATGCGCGGATCAACTTTTGTGTTTATTATCAATTGAGCTAATCTATAACCAACTTTGACAACTAGTCTAAAAACAAAATCATTATGAATCCATTGCTGCTCTCTATCAGAATTAGCCGCAGATTTGTTTCTTCACGTAAAAACTTATTTTTCAACTATATTTAACTTTTATCTCAATCAATAAGAGAAAATATCTAGTCTTTAAAAAAAACTATTGGAAGTAAATCTAGCATTTCGTTCAACGACATGAGTCTAAAGTCTCTATAGAATCATTTGATGTTAAAGAGGGAATTCTCTATTATTTTTGTTATTATCGATTTTTTGATACCGGTTTTTGACTAAAAATGTAAAATAAAAAATTCTGTTCATATTTATGTGTCTTTTCAGGCATAATAAATAAAATAGTTTCGGTGAAACTTAAGGCTGATTTAGAAACGCTCTAAACTTGTTGGTAAGAAATATGATGTATTGAGATCTAACACTATTTGAGCTATTAATTAAAAGCCGACATCAATTAATTACTTATTAGATCCAATCTTAAAATTAAGACATAACAGGGCTATATTTTGTTTGATGAGAAAATCTCATTGGAAACTAATTGAATGCTAAATATTATGAATGCTATTTTGAATGCTATTATTCTAAAGGTTTTAAAGTGAATGTGACATAAGTTACTTTCAATTTTATTGTTTTAGAACAGAAGACACTGATTTGTATTCTATCCAAACATCAAAACAGATTTGGGATTTAGTTTTTTAGATTTAAACTAACATTTGGTTTTGTCAGATTTGAGTTTCTCAAATAAAAGAGTTGTATTTTTGTATAGTTTGACTTGTATTCAACAAACATAAGCTTAATTTGCTTTTTATTTTGTGTTTATTTTAAATCATTGTGTTTGACTTTTCTTGCATTTGTAAAACAGGAAAAAGTTTTTATACCGTGTTTATGAAGGATTTATCATTTTGTTTTTCATGAATTGAATTTAATTCAAACACCTTTTAAATAGTTAATTTAAAAATTCTTAATAAAATCGTTAATTTTTTTTCAGTGTTCATACTGATTAAAGATCTGATCTTTTGATCTAATTTTCAAAGTCGTGCAAAAATTTAAATTAAAAAATTAAATCTAAAGATGACTTCTTTCTAATGCAATTTGTTTTCCTTAAAAAAAGTGTACAAAAGTCAAAGCTCTGCATAATTCAAAATTTTATAAATGAAAAGCTTTACGTTTGATGACAAATAATTAGTTGATTTATAACATTATTTTATTTTTAAAAATATCGATAAAATCTCATAATAATACTTATTGATCTTCTGTAAGACTAAATCATTTTTATCAAAGTAGATATAAAATGAGCAAATCATAATTTAAGACTAATTATATACTCATAATTTGGGATTGTTTTGAACTATTAATAGAAGTTCAATAAATACCAGATAAATAATTTTAACTGCAATTTAAGGTAATTTCATGTTTGAAAATCATGATTTTGAACTCATTTAATGAGTCGATTTAATATAAATTTTGTTTTTTAAGCTCTAAATAACTATTTAAAAAAGGCAAGGGTTTCGATACAAGGAACGAAAATAAAGAAGTGTTTTATGTTTTTTATGTCTTAACTATCCAAAAATTTATCGATAAACTAAATAATAAAAAAAGATGAGCAAAAGAGATACATATATATTAGTATATATTTTCCATTTTATTTCAATTAAACTAATTGACTGAGACTTCAGTTTCAGTTAGTTCTCACAATATTCTTAAGATTTCTATTTATTATTCCTGTTTTAGTCCCACATTAGTTCTAAACTTAAACTATTCATTTGGAGTCAATTATCAAATGACTTATCCCCTAATTTTTCATATCACCACATTTTTTATAGTTATTTCTAATTAGATAATAATTTTTTGAGAAACTAATTTCATTTCAAAGCAATCATAATATTTGCTGCAAATAGTGATAAAGTGTTTGAATGTTTGAATGTTTGGATGTTTTACGTTGCGAGACATCCATCAGATAAAAACATGTTTTAAAATTAACTCTCAAGAGATCAGTTCCTGATCAGTGCCTTCTTATTCGAGGAATTCAATCGGATAAAAAAGTTTTCAATTGATTTAATCAATGAGAAACTAAACTTAAAGTATTAATACAAAAGTAATAAAAATAAAGAATTTCTAATTAATGAGTAACTTGTTATTCAATACATAAGTGCTTTCTATCAAAAAAATGATTTATAAAATTACATTAAAAGAAATGAATAATTTATATAATTGAAGATACAATAATTTTAAAATAATATTTAAAACTGCATAATATTCCAATAATATAAATTATATTTAAACATATAATTATTTTTATTACTTAAAAATTTATGAAAAAAAGTTAATATGAGTTTAAATAGTTAATATACTTATGAAGCGTAAGTACTGAAAACTTTCACAAAACAATTTTTATACATTTCAGAAGCAAATTTCTAATGGAAAAGACGTGAAGATTGCTATAGTTTTGATCTTAAGATATTATAATTAGATTTTTGATTCTAAACTCAAGCTGCAATTGAATGCAATTGAATGTAATTGAATTTGTTTGAACCCCAACCAGACTATCTACAGAATGGCATTCAGTGAATTCAAGTGAATGCTTATTGAATTCTTGCTACCTTTTGAATTATTCAGATTTATATTACATTTTGATTATAAATTCAGTCCTAAAGATAATGTAATCGATAAAAAATAAATTATAGATTGCTTTTTAATTTAATTATAAAAACACTTAATTTAAGGGATAAATTGAATAAGTAATCGAAATTACAATCGATTAAAGACTTATTAAGCTTAACAAAAGTATAGAAAATAAAGTTATGTCAAACGATGTCAAAGAGTTTACTAAATACTGGGCTCTGAACTAGTTCTCAAAGATATGGTAATTCTAAATTACATATTAAAAGTTTGGTCCATATTTGTCGAGAAAAATGATTTTTCAAACCAAAATTCAAAAAATTATAAATTTGATGAATAATTTAAACCTTAAAGAATTATCTCTCGAAATATTAATCTTCGAAACTTTTTTTTATCAAATATAATGTAGTGATTATATGATTATTTGAATTAATTTAAACTTTTTTATTGATTAAAAGAAAAACTTATTTAACATTTTAATTAGTTTTGACTTTTATTTCAATTGAATTAAGTCTTGAATGACTGCTAAATAAAGGAGTCAAGAGTTTATTTAACTAATGTTTTATCTCAATTAATAGACTATTTATAGACTAACAGAAGGTATAAAACCTTTTATTCTACAAAATCGTTGAAAAGAATTCATTTTCAATTCCTTTCTTTAGAACTTAATTTATTTCGAGCGATAAATTTGCGAAAACCATTTTATCTTTTATAGTTTCAATCTATTCATTGGAATTTGAGATCCGATTTTGTGGTTCAAGTCTTTATTGAATACGTGAATTTGAAAGTAAAATTTGAAACCTGTTATCTTGAGTGAGAAATGTTTTATTCATTCAATTAAGTATTGGATAGTTTATCAGAGACTGAACTTTGATTTTAATTAAGAGAAAAATTCATTAAAACCTTAAACTTTAATCAATTTGTTCTGACAATAAAAATGATTTTATAGGGTTTCAAAAGTAACTTCCGTTTCGAAAGGAAGTAAATTGTTAATAAGGTTTATGGGTATTGATGCTTAATATAGGTTTATCATTATTTTCAAGTATTTTATTCGCTATTTTTTACGCGTTATTTAAGTATTGTTTTGGTAACAATTGATGATCTTTTGTAAAAAGGTATTCGAGTTTTCCCTCACGGAAATGCCGTAATTAGCACTAAAGGCTAATAAACTTGGAATTGTTCGACCGAAAATACTTAACAAAAGACCATTGCCAACTAAATTTAATGCTACATTTTTATGCAATTCACGCACTTATTTAATAAAAGTGTAGTTAAGAGAAACATTTTTACAGAAAAGAAATTGTTTTCTGTTTATATTTTATGTTCCGTTTGAAATTTCATAATGAAATAAGAAATTATTTTTGTTTAGCGATGAGAAAACTTCTAAGTATTCAATTTCAAGCAATTATCGAATGCGTGGCAGTTTGAGCTTTTTTTCAAATTAAATACTGTATTGTTTTGTATATGAAAATAAAATGATATGTTAATGACATAATTTCAATTTTCCACTTATTTTGGGCTGAGAAGAATCTTATGTTAGAAAATGAAAAACACGATTTTCAAGGAAGCGAATTAGTTATTGAGAACAAAATTTTAAAGAACAGTTTAAATAATTAAGATTAAAATAATAAGAAACCAGAAAAAATAAATTAATTTTGAACAAGGATTTTGAATATCGACTATTTTCTTAGTGAGAGTTTTTCAATTTAAAGCTTTAAATGTTATTGGATTTGATGTATGTGAAAGAGTTTGCGGAAGTTAATAGCGATCGACACGATTATTACCTTATTTTCTTGAAGTCAACAATCATTTTAGTAAAATTTTATTAACATTTTAGTAACTTTTAAGCCATTAATTGTGTCACTAAATTCATCGAAAAAGTAGAATGAAGTTAAGAAAGTTTGGATAATTATTAACTTTTAGGTTATATTTATTGATTAAATCTAGACTTCATTCCTATAATTTTGACCTAAATTATGATAAAAACTTATTGAACTTTTTCGTTGAGATTTTTCGATAAATAGCTTTCCCTCAACTTATTTAGTACTGAATATCGAATTAATTATATTTGAAGGTTTTGTTGGTTTGAGTTTAATAATACTCAAGTTGATAGGATCCGACTTGATTAAAATCATTATTTATTTACCCACACATTATTTATATTTTTTCGTCATTTCTTTCTCATCGACTTGAGGTCGAACCGAAGGAAATAAAAAAACTAGACTCAAACTTATTCCCAACACAATGCTGTTTGCATTGACTTCGCTTTTACTTGAGCTCAGAAAACGTAGTACTGAGTTTTGAAATTTAAATTATTGTCTCGATTCAATAAGTGACAAATTCTAATTTATTCTGTAATGGTTTTCATTCAAATACTTTCGATATAAGGCTTTTTGCAAAGTAGATCAAAAAATTTTGTTAAATCTAAAGTTCAGAAACTAATAGGTTATGACATAGCCGTTATGTTGTTGAAACTTAATGGGAATTTCTACTTATGAATTATTACCACTTTAATAATTATATCTTTTAAATCTGTAATAAAAGATGGAAGCATTAGTGCATTAAATCATGTTTATATTTGATAAGGTTTTAGTTAACGCTAGGAATAAGTGGAAAAACTAAACTTGATTCATGCCGAATAGAGGAAAGAGAAAATAAACTAATCAACAAAACTTATTTATTGGAAAAATGACTTGTCATATAATTCATATTAAATACTATTTAAATATAGACTGAATTACACCTGAATCGCCTAAAGCTCTATTATATGAAATTTTTAATAATTTGATAAACAATTAATATTCTATACATTTACTTAAATGACTAACACTATGGATGAGTTAGACTTTAGGAATCTTATAAATTATACAACCCTTTCATTTTCAAGTAACTGCTATTATATTAGTTTAATATTAGTTTATTTAAAGTAAAACTTAATAATTAT
The DNA here is from genome assembly GCA_034697245.1 of Malaconothrus monodactylus. NCBI lineage: Eukaryota > Metazoa > Arthropoda > Arachnida > Sarcoptiformes > Malaconothridae > Malaconothrus > Malaconothrus monodactylus. The sequence continues at coordinate 2,587 of JAQIWZ010000033.1, read as the reverse complement.
TAACTAGACTTAAGTGACACTAAATCTCAAAAAACTTTTAACCCTCTAATCAATGTATAGATTATAGCATTTATATTTATGTCTCAGCAAAAAAGGTTCAATTTGATAAATCATAACATTTTATTTACGATTCACAAGTGTATTATCTAATATTGAAATTAGAAGTTCAAACAAAATTCGACTTTGCCTTAAAAACGCATATTATTTATTTAATTTCTTATCGAAGAAATGAGTTCATCGCCTCTTATATCAGTTGTAATATAACTGTTGTATAGCTATTGCTTAGTCATTACAAGAATGTGTATCAAATTTAATCGATAGATCTCTTTTCAAAGTGATTCCCAAAACTTTAACACAAATCCATTAATTAACTAATGAATTAATTATTAAGTCATCAAAACCCTCATTCAAACTATTTCCTAATCAATAATAAACTTAATCCTAACTTTATTTAAGAGGATATGACTTATTGTCTAAAATAGTTTTCATTTGATTTTACATTTTATGGATGATTTGAATTCTTATAAATAAACTTTAATTTTTGAATAACTTTCTAATGATTGCAAAATATTTTAATTAAAGTTTAGAAGCGCTGGCAATAGTAAACCACTTATTCAATTATATGTGAGCTAAATATTACGTGACTTAACATACATTGGCTGCCAATGAGCACGAGTTTTAAGTGTGATTAACACTAAACTAACTTTATTTAATAAGAAAAAATTGAACGCCGAGAGAGGGTTAAAGTGAAGTCAAACTAACTGCAGACCATATTTCAATCACGTGTAAACATTTGTTCGTTAAGCTTAACTCGGGTTTAACTCAAGGCAACAAATTTGAATTTGTATTGAATTTAATACACTCTAAATCAGTATTCATTAAGTCTTGACGCAAGTATTTGCGAAACAAAATTTTATAAATACCAAATATAAGGGTTGGGTATTCAATGTTAAACTTATTAAACGCCTTTAATTAATCAATTATAAAATTTTTAGTTCATTGAAAGTTTAAGTATTAATTATTACATCATTATTAAGATATGAAAGTTCCTAAAAAAGGATTATGTCTTCAATTTTTTATTTATTTTCACTTTCTTTTAATTTATAATTTCTCGATGTATTGAGAAATACATGAGTTTTTTTAAATTATAATATGTGTTAATCTTTTTATTCAGAGTTAGTTAATAGAGACACAAATGTTATATTTTGATTACATTTTTGCCTATTCTTCAAAATATCAAATTTCAATAAAAATTTTCATTTATTTGAGGCGTATATTAACTAAAAATATGAAAAAAGGAAAGTTCAAAGTCTATCAGTATTGATAATAAATGCAAAGTATGAAAGTCTAAAGACTTCTGCAATCATTGCACAGTCGGTGATATTTTCTTATTAAAACTATTTTGAATGCATAATAAAATGCTTTCAATCATAAATGTGAAGCCTTTCATTGTAAATAAAATGTTAAAATATCCTCTTTTTTCTATTTGAAGCATTTTTTCAGTTAAGATAATTTTATACATTTCATCAAAGATAAAGTATGACTCTATATAAAAGCAAATACAGTATTTGAATCTACTTTTAATCTATATCTGAATTCATTTATAACTTTTGATCGATATATCAAAGTTCAAGTACTTAATGATTGCAAAATTATTTTGAAATAATTACTTAAATATGAATGTTTTAAAGTAGATTCAAATTTAATTTATGTCAATTATTATTCAAAAATTTCATTAATTAAACAGAGAAGAATGCGTCAAGTTTTCTCTTTCATATTTACTTCAAGTACCGAATAATCTCTATATATATAATACTTTTATTCTGTCCGGTTGTGTGTTTGACCGGCTATAGACTCGACCCTTGGATATCATACAGACATAAGACCAGTATCATTAAAACCAGTAGGACCTCAAGAGGGGACATAGAAAAAAAATTTCATTGAAAAGTGACCAGTGGCCGAGTTAGCGAAAAAGGCTACGCCACTAATGCTTTTATATGTTTTGTTTTAAATAATGCAGCGCTAGAGAGGCTATAAAAGTATTATATTTTCTCGTTCTTTGAACGGGTCAACTCTCAAAGTTATTTATATTATTCCAATGATAATAAGAGCATTTCACAATTTGTTCACTTATTTGAACTTTGATTAAAAATCACTTTGAATTTTAATAAAATCAAACCGAAAACTACAAATAACTACAAATATAAACTTGAATTCACTTCCGATAATTAAAGTTAAAAATAGGATTGAATTCAATCAGTGTTCTCTTTAGTATTTTGTAATTCAATAATCATTATGAAGAATGAGTTGTATTATTCATAACTTTCATTTTTGATTTTGATTACTGGGACGAACTCTTATGAACTAAATCGAAGCAACACTGCCGTAACCAGGATTTTGGGTTGGGGGGGCCAAAAAATTTTTTTTTGTCATAAATCAATTTAATTGCATCAAAATTGATAACAGAGCTATTTTTCTATTACAATGATTTTTTGCAAGTGAATTGTACTTCTCATTGATTTAACAAATTTTCATATATAGACAACTTTACAGTCAGTTTAGGCATTGAGATAGAAATGCATAAAAA
>JAQIWZ010000032.1:0-38448 GCA_034697245.1 Malaconothrus monodactylus | reverse complement strand
CATGAACTCGTAATACCGGTCATTATATTTAAAGCTCATTTTCTTACAGCATATTATTTTCATATAATATCATTCGCTTATTATTTGCAAAAAAAGTTATGATATAACAACAAGTATTAATAATGAACTACTGTTTAAAATGACATTCCGAGACGAGCTCGTTATTTAAAGTATGATTTAATACCTCTTTGTAACCATAAGAATGCAATCATAACTCATAGCTGAGAATATCTTCAGACTTGAAGCTTAACTATTTTTCAAGTAAGCGATAAATGCTTACTTTTAGTATTAGATGTTCATAAAAAAGGTTAAAAAATATTTGATTGCATAGTATTTTATTGCTACGAATCACAAATAACTTAAATTTAAATAATCTTTAATCCGATTTGTAGTAAATTTATAGTTCACTAAATAAGTATTTAATGCGAAAATTGTGCTAAAAATATTTTCCGAAAAACTAAACTTAATTCATAATTGGGTTTATTTTATGTAGAATTTATTAGTTGACTATTAAAAGATATGAATTTTGTGATTTTCAAACAATTTATTCAATCTTCGTGTGTTCTCAATGATAAGTTAACATAAGGGCTGGTTTAAGGGTCAAAGAGGTCACGCTTTTTAGATTCAGGATTTTCGAGCTGTTGAATCAGAGAAATGTTTGAAGTTGTAGAGCAGACCTTCCTTTTGGCCGAATTCGATATAAGGGTTAATGACCTCATAGGAAGACTTCACTTCACCCCTTTATAAGTGTTTTTCATTCAAATGGACTGAAAATGTGTTTTTTAAGTATTAAATTCAATTCACTATAAGTTCAGAACTTAAAATCAATTTTATTTACTTTCAACAAAAAGATAAAATAATAAAAGACGACAAAAGATTTTTAAATAAATATGAAAAAGAAATTAATGATGACTTTCTTTTTTTTATATCATGTAATTGTTGAGTTTGTATTGTTGTAATTGTTGTATTGGTTGGCGACCTCTCTATTTGAGCTTTTGACTACTAATTCTCTGCTCGATGGCGAACAATTCTTTCGTTTTCCACTTGAGGATGGATGACTTGGAATGCACGGAATCAGATCTGATTCTTGACACTCTTCACATTCCCACGATTTATCATTTTCTGGTGGAGTCTTGAGATGAGGAATAGATTTATGAAATTTTTGATCGATTGGAAATGTCTTGCGATTAGAACTAATAGATTTATTCAATGGTTGACCCGTAACCGAATCGATTGTGATGACAGAACTGGTAGCCCTGTTGAGTAAACTCGAACTGTCATCACCTCTTTTGTTGCGCAAATGTCCTGATGAGGAAGAGTCTGATGTCTTCGTGCTTGTATTGCTCTTCTTATATAAAATAATGCCTACCGTTGCGGTCACTATTACTATAATGATAACTATAATGACACCGAAAATGAACAGAAAAAAGCCGAATTGATTGGAATCACTTTCATCTCCAGTCGGGACAACGACAGCGCGCGTTGTTTTACTTATGCTTGTTGTCAATCGTTGTGTAGTTTTTGTTTTTGTCTCTTCTGTAGTTTGAGTTCCTATAGTTATTTGAGTTGTCGTTTCAATTCTAAGACATCTAAAGAACTCTCTCGAATCATTCCACTCACAACTATCGACTATATCCTCATTTAAATCATCAGATGTTTTACGAAACGAACAATATCTAAGTCCATTCACAATAGTCACCATTAGGTTTTCGGGATCACTCTTTAGTGGTGAACCAAAGACGGCATCAATACCTTTAAGATCATCACCGAATAGAAAGTCGGTATAATTTGTAGGCCATTCAGAACCCATATACCAATAATGTCTTATTAATTTATCATGAATTAAATAGAGCTCACTGTGATTTAAAGTCACTCCTTTAAAAGGGACAATCGGCAAATGCATAAGACCTCCTAAACTTCCTCCTCCTCTCCAATTCCATTTTTTTGGTAAATAATTGTGATCTGACTCTTCCATTGGAGTAAATGATATCGGAAGCGGCCCTAAATTGTGATCACTTTTCTTAAATAAATAATATTTTTCTCCTGCTATTACATAAACAATAATGTTTGAATTATTGCCGACACTCGTGAAGGCTGTTGTGATTGTTGTCACTCGCGTGTCATTTAGGAACTGTTCAAAAGTTGCTGATTGTGGACTAACTGTCTTTTCTTCGTAGTCAAAATACCAAACCGTATTATTTCGAATAAGAAAAGTCCAGTCAAAGACTGAAAACGCGGTATCAATTCTTCCGTCTTTACAAAATGTTTGATTAGTTGTTGACGTTTTTGATAATGTTATAGCAATTAATACTCTAAGAATTAATGATTTCTTTAATAGTATCATATTTGATAATCTAATAGGAAATGAAGTCAAAGCAAAACTAGAATAAAATTTAATGATAATTAAAGCTCATTACAGTTAACCGTTTAGTTTGTTATGAACAGTCGGTGCTTTTAATTATTTGAATTCCGCTAATTTTTGTCGTATTATATTGAATATCATATTGAAAATGATTGCATTGTATTTAATATTGTTGTCAATGACTTTCACTAAAAAATTTTTAGTAAGAGTTCATTTCATACCTTTGATAATACGTTTGCAAAAAAAAGTAGAATTAATAAATTATTCCTTAAAAGTAAAAGTGTGTAAAAATAAATTTTCCCACTTTTAACTGGACTCTTATCTGATTTATCTTTGACTTCAGGTTTTAAGTTTCTTTTTAAATCGCATAAATTGAATTTTATTGATCTTAATTGAAAGTTTAGAACTAGTTTTTGGGTGTTTTTCGTTTTATTAACAGTTTTCGAATGAATGAGTTTCCTATAAAGGGCCGCAATTTAGTTTTACAACTTTCAAGTATTTTTTTCTTTAAATCTTAACCACAATCTCTTTAATTATATTATTTTAACTTTGATTTTATTTTACATTAAATCTTGTCAATTAAATCAATATTTTCTAAATAATTGGTGATACACTTCTAACTCAACGTAAATAAGTTAACAAATTCAAAGTTAAGCCACTTTTAATAATTTCTTATTTCTCTTTCATTATCAGTTGATTGAATTATATAATCATTTTGAAGTTCGCCAAAAGTTTTCGTTGCGAAAATTCAAAGGATTCAATTTGAAATACAATAATTGCGTAATTTAAAAGCTTATAAAAAGTAATAATTCATTTATCAATAAAACTTAATGAATATAAACCAATTGATAACTAAATGCAGATAATGCCTTCAAATCTAAATGTAAAGGACAGACCATTCATTTTGAATATGTAAACCTTCAAAAGTATAAATAGTTACAAAAATTTACAGTTAAAACAAGTCAAATGAATGGCCATAAGTTTGTCATTTCCTTATGAGTAACTATTTGTCATCTAATGAATAGATTTGTCGAGTTATAAAAATTGAAATATATCCTTATTTGCCGAATAAGTTTTTATATTAGTAGATAATATAAATGAATTGAATAAAAAATTGAATTAATAATAAATGATTAATCAATAAAAGCGAAAAATAAAATAACAAATGATAGCGTCTGCGAAACTATTAATTTAATTAATATTTATAACTTTATATAAGCTATTTTTGTGGCTTAATTTGAATACGTGTAATATTTTTGCTGAATTTACTGATTTGTTAGATATGATACTGAAAGGGGAAGTCCTCTCAAGTCCTCATAGGTTTAATTTGAAAACATTCAATTTTATGTCAGCATTTTTCCGATTGCAATGTCACTTACCTTTTAGAAGATAAATTCCATCTAAAATAGATATTACAGCGAATATTAGCCTTTCTATTGATATGCATTTGTGAAAAATAAATTTTTAAAATGTTTTACAGAAAATAAAAATAATTATAATCTAAAGATTTAAAGAGAACTTTACAATGACTTGAAATAATTTATAGTTCATTTTCATTGACTGCATTAATTATTAGTCAATAAAAATTACAACTTGTATATTAAATGAAAGCTACGATTGGGAAGAATTCAAATATTTTGACATTACTTGAGACTTTTAGTGCATTTTTAAATTTAATTGTGATATAATTTTCTTAAAATTATTCAAATATTCCTAAAATGAATACTATTTAGTGAACCAGTTATGAACTCGTCAAATATTTAAAATTTTTGACTCAAAAGTTGAATTAACCCAAAGTTCCCAAAATCAAACTCAGTTACAGTTATCAGAATAACTTTCACTATTTTTTCTCCAAATTAATCTCACTTTTAATTATCACAAAAGGGAAGCTAGAATTGGAATCAAATACTCAAAAAACTAGAACCTTCAAAGTTGTTGATAACTTACTGAAGTGCCAAATTTGAATGAGATAAAGGAAAAAGACTCATAAATACTGGTACTCGATATTTTTCTAGTCAAAATTAAAGGATCATTCGATAGTTTAAACTCTCGAACAAAAGTATTTGAGACTCTCGCGAAAGTCTCGAAACACTTTTATAAAGCTATATCGAATAATTTTTAGTCAATTTTTCTTTTGATACGTTTTTTGATTACCTGTATCTTATGAACAGTCGATGAATAAAATCTCTATTTGCGGGTCTAATAATCAATTATCGATAAACATATAATAATTGATTTTTTAAACTAATTAGAATGAGTAATAAAAAACAGAACTTCAAATTATAACTTTTATCTCATACTTAAAATAAAATTCGAGATTTGGAGACACTCGACGAGACGGTCGATTGAAAGTTTTCGGTCGATACTCAGGAGTTGCAGCTCTCAAAAAAGTTGTAGTTCTTCTAGTTAAAAGTGAGCCAAATACTTAATTTGACTAAAATATTCAAAAAAATTTTAATAAATAAGCGTTTTTCAGAATGAATTTGAATACCAAATTCTATTTTTAATACTCTTTACAACTCGTGAAGTTGTTTAAGAAACAGATTTATGGTTTGCCAAAAAAAATAATTCAGTAAAACTACTTCATTCAACAGACATATACTCCTAAGAACTGGACTAATTTTGTCACAAAGAATGTTTTGTTACATCTTTTTTTTCAAATTGCAGTCTCTAAATGATTTTCAAACATTTGACAAAATGCTTTTTGTTTTTCAATAAGACACTCAATTATATTAAGTGTTTAGAGTTTGTTGGAAGGCTTTTAAATTAACTGTTTATTAATGAAGTTTCGAGATATATAAATGACTTTATTGTGTTTGTGAATTGAATTTAATAATCTATTCTGTTTTCTCTTAAAAAATAAAACTTTCCATTTCTCTTTTATTACACTCAACTATTTGATGCTTTTGTTTGATTGAGTCCTTATGTATATATATCATTGTACGTACAACTAATTTTCAAAAACTTGTGCAAAAATACTAAGCTATAGAATATTTTTTCGGGTATAGCTATTTTGAAATTTTTTTTTTTCACAAATTTTATCTGCTCTTAGCTTTGAAATTGTTAAAGAATATACAGCTCTAATAGAAATTTGAAGTAAAACCTTCGGCAGAAATCAACCCATTTTTATTCATTTATAAATTCCTTATAAAATTAATTTATTGCTTTTCAGCCATAGTTTAAGTTTTTTGTGAAAAAAAGTCTCCAAACAATTTTTCAATTTAAAAATAATTAAAAATTTAATCAAAATTTTTTACCACTTGGAAAATTTCAAAAGTTCTTCAATAATAGATTAAGTGTTGCATCGTTTGAACTTTAGAGGAAGAGAATATTGAATAATGACATTTTGAGTGTGAGAAAACAAAGACAGAGATCTTTTCTGCAGACAGTCTCTGAGTTACTGAATTATAGATTTAAATAATACAATAAACTCAAAGATAAATATTTTTCATTCAAAAGTCTATGCTATAATAGAAGGGTATATGAATTAAACTTTTTCTTATTGTGAAACTGGGAAATACTTCCTTACGATCAATAACAGTCGTTAATAACATAAAGTTTGTATTAATCGATGCCACAAACAGTCTCGTATTTCTTGTAAACTGAAAATCACTGTTTGTAAATTGAGCGCTCTTTTTATATGCATATTAAGTGCTAACGATTTGTATTGAATGTCATTATAAAATATGAATGTATGAGTTTTAATGTTGTTATGCATTTTGCATTGAACTAATTTTTTCTTCTTTTTATTTATCATCCAATTATCGTAACTGACCTTCAATATAGAAACGGTTGCCTTAAAATGCAAATTAAATCATTTTTTGATAATACATTTGCACAATTAGATAATGTGTTATCGATTCGTACAAAAAATAGAAATAGAAAAAAGTGTACGAACTTTATAACGGTGATATCAATAGTCGAGAATATCTCCAATTCAAAGTTTAACTCTTTATTTTATTATAACTTTCACTCGAATCGAATCTCTCTTTTATTTTTTATTTTTAATAAATATGACCTCAATGTAAAACTATTTAAAACTCATGCATTAAAACTTATAAAACTTTATCCAATAATTGAAATCAAAGATTTATTTTATTTTATTTTATCACAAAATTGCAGTGCTGCTGGAAGAGTCGCGGATGGCTTTTAAGTTGAGGAATGGGTTAAATATTGAGTAGAAAAAAGAAGAAATTTATGAAAGCATTATATAAAACAAACCCATCAATAATGAACGTTAAATTGAAGAGATTTAAAGTAGAAAATGCCATTTATCGTTAATACAACAATCGATCACAACAACCATTTATGGGCTGCAGCGCATAATCATAATTCGGTAAAGGAAAGTCACGTTTTTATTAATTTTTTGTTAAAGACAATTTTCAAACCCATAACTTATTTTTCGTTTACTCTAACTTTTGTCTTTGTTACTAAAAAACTCTTTTTATTCTCTTTTATTCAATTTCTGATTAACGTCTTCTAATAGTCTTTGTTCTAAATGTCGATGAATTTATTGCTAACATATTTCTAATTGTTATCAAACATAGGAACTATCATCACATTCGCCAGAACTTCGAGAACTGTCATCAACTGATCTAAAATTTCTCGAAGAAGGTTTAGATGGCGGAACCAACGCGTTCTGTGATCTCGATACCATTCTCGATGACTTCCAAGCAGACACTCATATACTTTTGACAAATCCCGACCAACTATTGAATTGTGAGAAAACATTTCATTTTGATTGAGTCTCATTTAATTAATTAATTATTTTTATCCTTTTTTCTAAAGCAAATTCATTACAAGCCTCACAACATAATAACAATAATAATGGTTCGAATACACCATCGAATGCACCAACAATTAAACAAATCCAACACCGAAGAGGACGGCGGCGTTCCAGTAATAATGTGGTTGTTTTGCCCGATTCGACCACTTCTATCACTACACTTTCGCCGCCCAAATCTATTTTACACTCAGCTTTGACCCAACAGTATTCTAGAGTTTCTGCAGGTATTTATCTTTAAGCTAATTAGGATTTATTTACCATTTTTTAATACTTCTTGTTTGAAAAGAAAGTATTCATTGAAAGTAAATGTAACCAAATTAAAAAAAATGAGAAAAATATTGAGTTTTTGATAATTAGTTTTTTACCAAACTTTTATTTCTCGCAAGAAGTATTAGAAAATTTAAAAGCAGCTGTTTTTGTGATCATTTAATCAGAGAAAAAGTTAAAAGTTTATCAAATAATTCATAAATAAAATAGTTATCAATAGTTTTATTGCTCGCTTAATGCAAATTATTTGAAAGATTGGCGCTCGAAAAATAAGTCGTTTTAGTTTCAATCTATGTCGAGAGGTGTCGCTCTATATCTCGTCAAAACTTGATTTGAAAAATACTTCTACACTAAAACTTTTATAAAGCAGCGAAGTCTAGCTTTTTCGTAATTCAATTATTTAATATTCATTATTTTTTATCGCTTTTTTTCATTGAATCATTTATTTATCTTTACCTGAATTTTGATAAAAAAACATGTTTTCAATAACTTCTTCAAAATTAATTAAATTCAGACGCGATTAAGCAATATTTGAAGCAATACTTTTGATAAATATTTTGCCATAATGTTTGAATAAAATTACAGTAAATTTCAATTAGTCAACAACTATTTCGAACTTAAATTCCTTTAATTGCAGATAAAATTACATTAAATACTTGTATTACTTGACATTTAATGGATAACATTAATAATGCGGTCATTTTAAGGGAAATTTTGTTCGATTAAAAAAATTATATTAATTAAAGCGTTATATTTTATATAAATATCTGTTATGCATTAATTGAAGTCAATCATGAGTGCAGTGAATGTTATTTTTTAAATTAATTTCAAATATTTGATAATCAGATAAATTCTCTAAATTTGAAGATAATTGAAATACTTTTCAAAAAAGTATTTTTTTTTATTCTTAAATGAATTGTTTAATGAGGTTATAATGAGTTAATTTTTTCTCAAACTTGAAACATTTTTTGCATATATTTTATCTCGACTTTAGTGGAAATGAAAAATTCGCAATAAAGAAATGATAGAATGTTAGAAATGATAACTTGTATCTTTAAGGTTATAAAAGTTTAAATGAGCTAAATAATTACGCATTATTTTCCGGCAAAAACACATTATTAAGTTATAAAAATTTATTAATCCTACTTTACAAAAGTTACAAATTATCGTAACTTTTGTAAAAAGTTATAAGTTCTGGGTTGTAAGGAAAAAGTATAGTAAGGAAAAACTTTTTTTTAATACTGTCATTAATTTTTCTTAAACATTATTTGATGCCATATTTTACTTGGAAAAAAGAAAAGAACAATAATTATTCTGTATCGACAATTGGGAATTATTTTCTTTGTCGATTTATGATAACATATATTTTATTTAATCTTAAAAGTCATCAATAGCTAATTATGAGACATAAATCAAAGCCAATCAATAGTTATGAGATGTAAATATTTGTGAACAAATGGAATTTTTTGCTTTGGCAAAAATAGAGAATCGGAAAAAAACTAAACAGAATTAGGGATTTAAGTATAACTATTACAAAGTTAGCTATAGACGATTGATAGATGAAATCTAGTAATTGTGTTATTTGACAGATAACTAATGAAACCAATTTCAGTGGATTATTAAAATAGTAACGAATACTTATCTATCTGTCATTTGATAGAGCTATCAAATGGGAAAAGTTGTGACATCAATACTTATATCCCCAATAGAAAACACGGATATTTTTGTTTTAAATTCCAAGTTCAGCATATGTTTTGTTAAAACAGGTACTAGTCATCAAAAAATTTGAGATAAAAAATGTTAAACCTAACCCAAGAATCAGTTCCTATTTTTCTATTTTCTATATCTTTTTCTTATCTTTAATTCACTTTCGCTCACTTTCTTTGAGCTATGACTCAAATGTCCCACTATTTTGATTGCATGGCGTGATCTATTGCTCGATCAGCACTTTTTTACGAATAAAAACTTAATGCAAATTTTATTTACTGATTATTAATCGCATTTGAATTATTTCTGTTTTTTATGCATTTATTTCTAGCAAGAACTGCAAACGCCCGCATATTTCTCCTTATAATCTATACTTATTATCATTTAATAAGAATAAGAATAATATGAAATTTTTATTCAAATGTTAATGAATGGAAAAGTTTGTGAAATCGCTGTATAAGCAATGGATGCAAAAGTTTTTATATAAATAACAATATATCATAAATCATTGATAAAGTTACAAATAAGAAACTACTTTTGCACTTTCCATACGTTTACATTACAAATATATACAAATGCAGCAAATTTTGAGTTTACAATTAGTGAGAAGTTTGTTATTAATAAATTTTGTACTTTAGAGTTTGTAAGTGTGTTAAACAAATAAATACAACTACAATAACAATTTGATTAATTCGAGTATTAATAATACTAAATATTTGGATCAAATTTTCAAATTTCAATTCGGATCAGATTTTCTCATATTAGGCCAAGAATTACATTAAAAAAACTTTTTAGCGATACTTTCACTACAAAGCCATACAAGAGGTAGCGCTGAGGACATAGTTGAAACTGAATTCATTGCCAGAACACAAGCGACGGCCAATTAGATTCTAGTTTTATTTTTTCTTTTAACTTTTATGACGACAAAAGGCGATCGAACAAAAGCCCTGACCTGCCTTGAACTCAACTACATTTCTTTGGCAAAACTTATAGCGCACTGCATCACAACTACATGTGTATTCTTTAGTCTTCAACTATAGCATAAAAAATGTTTCAATTTTATTTCTGTTTTACTTTATTTTGAGCGACGATCGATAAAAATAAATTATTTCAAGAAGTTTAAGAAAATTTACTTTCTTTGCTTTTGATGGGTTTTCAGTATTGCGTAAACTGTTTTTCTCTAAACTTTGACTATTTCTCTATTGGTTTATTCATCAATTTAATTGTTTTGTAATTATCTAAAAAAGAGAATTACAGCTAATAAAGGCTTAAATGTGTGAAAATTTTCACATAAAACTTATATAATTTTAGTTGAGATAAAGTCTGAATAGGAATAATGTATGAGTATATATGAGTTCACACAACGATAAAAAACACTAATTATGTTTAAGAATTAAAATAAATATTACAATATATGAAGAAATTTGTTTCGAATATTTTTGCGCAACAAAACCAATTTTCTGATAAAAAATTAATTAGAATAAAATGTTATAATCAATAGCTGGAAAAGTTCATTAAATTTGATAGAAGTTATGCACACAAAAAATAGTTTTCCAACTTTTTTTTTAATCGATGGAAAAAAGTAGCTGTGGATTAATCCCCAAAAGGATGACGTAAAATCCCTGGTTGGGTGACTTACCTTGAACCTCAACGATCGTTGACGCAAAGCGTAACGGGGGCTAAAGCATCAGAGGGGGCTTTAGTTGTGCAGCTACTCCAACAAATCCCGAATAAGACTCGCCGTTCATGGCCGGTCACAGGCGCCTATATTTTTGCCAATACAATCGTAATTTCGTGCTCCAACTGAATACATGCACCATAGAATTCGAGCCATGTTATGATGATATGTGGCTTACGATACATTTCTTGTTATATTACCTTTTAGAGTAAGAATAGAGTGCGTGAGTTAGTCATAGCGAAAGTGAGTTTAGAGTTAGCAGTTGTTGGCCAGATATTGGGAGTGAAAGTGAAAGGGAGATAGACATAGATAAGAGATGACAGAGCTTTAAGATAATTGTTTTGCAATTATATAATAGGATAGACTGTGAGATCATGTTTACTAATTTATAACTCTCTTCTAAATATTAGTCTTCAAACCAATGACCTTAAAGTAATTATAAGTATTTCAACATTTAATGCATTCAATGTTAGAAATAATACCATTTTTTATTGTTTTTCTCATTTAAGTCGATTTATTGATTTTAGATTTGAGTTTATTATTGCTGTCGTTTTTAAACATCCTTTCAGATATGATTTTCTGTAATTGAGTTAAAGAGCAATTCATAGCATAGAAAACATTGATATAATATTAGACAAAACAACTTATTTATAAATTTCCAATTTATATGTTTTCCCTCTATATCGATAAGGCTTTTGTTCTTATTCTAAACATTGTCTTAACGATGAAAAACATATTGACTTATAGTTTGCAAACAAATACGAATAAAGAGCGATAAACCAGAAAAAATACTAGACTTTTAAAAAGTCAGAACACATGCAATGATGAGCTAAACCATAGAATTGTAACGGAAACACTTTGACGTGAGATAAGAGCAGGAAAAACATTTGAAGCACAACTTTCTGACCCATTTTTTTCCATATTCTCTAATTCTGTCCTATTTTCATACTTTAAAAGCTTATCTATGCTTATAATAGAATTGATTTCAAGTATTGAATAACAAAATTTGTAATTTATTGGTTCAGCTTATTTCATAACAGCAAACGATTTAGGAAAATATAAGCTAAAAGTTGTGCAACTATTATGGAAACCAAATTTTGAAATTTACAATTTATGAGTCACGTTATTAATAAAATATTTTCCCCAATTATTTCAAGTTCATTGATTCTCTATGCAATTTTTTAGCCCCCAATTTTCCTCACAGTAATTAACATTTGAAAACTTTTTTCTGGTCCTCCAATTTTAATACAACACTAAAAGTGTGGCTCATTATCAAACCCTCTTCTGTTATACCAATGTATAAAACTTTTTTCCAATTTAAAGTTGAAATTAAATAGAAAAACTACCGAAATCTAAGTTTGTGTGTGAGTGTCACACAAAAAAAAGTTGTATTTCCTGTCGATGTATCGCTAGGCTTCCCATCGCATGCCTTCCTCTTTCCTTTTAGACGACCCCCTCTTTCTCTCTTTCTCTCTCTCGATTTCTAGAGTGTACATAAGTGGGGGTTGTGTAACAAAGGGGGCATTCATTACGGGTGTGGAGGTCTGAAAATGCTATACGATATGATAGATGAGTCTTAATTCCAATATGTGGGAGACTTTCGGTAGTTTACATTTTTTGGTATCAATGTTTTCATTTGACATTTGTTGATATCTTAGAATTACATAAATTGTTTTTATTTTTTTCGAGAATATATTAATATACTATCGCTTCTTAAATAAATTTTCAGTAAATAAAAACGTTTTATTTGAGCTTAAAATAACTTAATAGAAATTGATTAGAGTGTGAGGCAGTTTGTTCGATGTTTTTATCAAAAACTAATTACAAGTTTGAGTTAGTTTGGATTGAGGCGATTCGATAGTTTCTCTTTCGCGATAGCTTATCAAAAAAACAAAAATGAATATCTCTTTGCAAAATAAAAAAAAGGCCATTAATTATAGCAAAACAAGAGTTAGCAAATATTGAACCCTTTTTTAGTTGCGTTTTCTATTACGAATTCCAGTGAATTTTTTCATTGCTTCAAGTTATTAATTAAAGCTCTTCCAAAGGGCATATGTCTACCATTTCAGGTATAAATAAAATGAAAAATATCTTTAAGTTTATGCTAAAATATTTTAAGATATCATTTATAAATTGAGTAAAAGTTAATTCGTGTCATTATGTAATTTATAACTTAATATTAATTCTCTGAAAGCTTTATGTAATGCCTCCAGTTCTCAATTAGAAGAAATTTTGAGCAATTAAACTTGAAATTGTATTATTAAGAATGTGAAGTTTCAATATTTTTATTTCAGATTATTATTTTTTTTTACTTTCAATTTGCTCTTAATAACTAACTTTCTCTAATTCGACTTTAGATTAAAATCTGGTCTGTTTTTATTTTTTATAATATTTAGTTCAATGAATCTTTTCCTTATATAAATCCCATAAAATTCAAAATATATCAATTATCGCAACTATTATACTCTCTTCGATCTAATAGTTATGAGTAGAGTTTGCCGTTTATTTTTACAGAAAAATTCTAAAATTTTTGAGTCCATCAGCAAAAATGAGTTCAAATGATGATAAAACTTTTATCATAAAAGTCAAAACAAATGAATGTCAACTATTCTCAAAGTTATATCAAGTCTGATAATTGTTGTTTCTTCCTCGTTATAAGTATGTCATGAACTTTCTTCACTTTATTTATCTGATTAACTTTTATTATCTTCAAAAATATTGTTTTCACACATATTATTCACGATTTAGTTTTTGTAACTGAACTGAATTTTTTTCTAATGACTTTTAGTTAAAGATTTTTGAATGCCTTATCTCTATAATAAGCTCGAGTGCTCTTTAAAAATAGATATAAATTATCAAAAATTATTTGCAAAAAACATTTATATTTTCTAATAGTTTTAAGTTCTCTTAAATCAATAATTTTATCTTTGATTGACTCATTGATGGCATCATTCAAGTTGAATAATTCTGGAAAAAAACACTTTCGTTACTTTGAACTTCAGAAGACAATAACTTTGGCTAATTTTAAGATAACTTTATGTTTTTATGTTCAATAGGTAGTTGAAAAAAGTTCAACACTTGAACATAAATTAATATGTAGTGAAAATTGACGTTTAAATAGCAGACAAATAACAAACTGAATCGTTATTTATAAAAATTTATTTTTGTTTATTCATGAAAAAGCATTAGTTTTATTATCTCATGATTCATGAATATAGAATATCACTAACTTTTTTTTGTTTAGTTTAATGGTGAATGAATTCAAATTTATTTCTATCCTTTCATTCATTTTAATATCAACTTAAAGCTCAAAAGTTAAATTAAACAAATTATCATTTATTCTTAATGATGATATTTTTGAAAGCATTTTTTATTCGTTATATCGTTTTGAATATTCAAAATATTTGAAAGTATTAAATATTCTCTGTTTAAAAATGAAATATTCTAATGAAATGCAATCAACTCTTGTTTTCTCATCTATTTTTAAGCTCAAAATATTTTTACCATTTTCGTAAACAAATGCACATCTTTATGTCTGATGAATGTCTATTATTTTATGTCGATTACAAGTGTAATCTCAAAAAAGACATAACCAATAAATGCTTAACCATTTTTTTATTTTCGATTAAAACATTGAAACTTATTTCAATATTTGACCGATTTTATGAGTTTAAGAGTTCAAAGAGATTAAATATTCCTTGTTATACATAACCAAATGCTTTATTGGAAAACTTTCATTTTTTCATCAATTGTTCATTTCTCTTAATGTTTCATTAATTTGAAATATTGATATAGAAACTAAAATCCATTAATTTTGTGCATTTTTTAAAATTTAGAGTAAATTTGATCCAAAATAATTGAAACCCGTATTTTCAAAAATGAAAGAAAATCAATCATTAAAAAAACTTTTAATATTTTAGAGTTTCCTTTATTTTAAAGGAAATTTTGAGTTTAATGATAAACTTTATTACCTAAATATCAATTGAGAAATGAATATCAGCCATATTTTGCTAAAGATGACTAATTAGATAAGAGGATATTCTTATTTCATAAGTAAAAATGTGTGCGAACTTATATTATAGCGAGTTTTCATAGGTTTGATTTGATATTACAATAATTATTATTTATAAATATATGTTTCGCATAATATGAATAACTTTCTATAATAAGATTTTTCGGAAGGATATGAATAACCAAATGAAAATATCAATATTGAGTTCAATTAATTTTGTTTGAAGTGATGAAACTTAATACTATTTTAATGCAATTTCCGCGTGTTTTACTGAAATACGATAATTGTTGCTTTATTCACGAAATTCAATATCTGTAATAAAAGTGTAAACTCGGTGGGAATTAAATTGTTTACCAGAATCTCATTCCAATCATTTATTGTTTATGTGTAAACAAGTTTTTCAACAAATGAAAGTTTTCATATCTCTTACCTTAAAAAGATTACAAAACAATTTCATTATAACAATTACTTATATAATTAAAGCTCAATTTTTCTTAATTTTGGGAAAAAATGTCGATTTTGACGATAATAGCAATAATTGTTATTTCTAAGTTTGATTTTCCGCTCAAATATGAGACAATTCATGAAAAAAGTTTAATTATTTGAGCCTTACTTTTATTTTAAGTTATTTTGAAAAATAACCAAAATTAGTAATCGACTAAAGAATCTGAAAGAGTGTTAAATATAAAATGATTGAAATTCTTGAACAAAATTTATCTTTTAAACAAATTGATTCATTGATCTCATACAATATTTATAATAGTCTAGAAAAGCAAATTTGTTTCCTAAACAGCCCTCATTAGCAATACTTCACGCTAAATGTCAACCTTAACCTTACTGTACTATTTCTAGGAGTCAAATGATTTGCTTAGAAAGTCATTTGTGTTGTTTTTTTTGGGAAAAGAGGTTATTTGCTTCTATGCGAGTGTTATGCAATAGCATCTCATTTTCCTCTTCATTAGAAAAGTTTCACAAGGCTTTTACGTAAAAATAACAGATTATTTAAAAATAGTAAATATTTCGTAATAGGCAAAAAAAAATTCCTATCATATTATTCAAGAATTATCAATAAAAAGTAAAATACATTTGTTCACACATTTTGTTCAGTGATTTCATTTTTTTAAGTAATTTAATTATTTGCATTTCTTTTAAATTAATTCCCTTTTCTTAATACTCAAAATATAAGTAAAATATGCTATTATTAAAGCCCGGATAATAAGCACTCGAAAAACTAAGAATAAGCGCTTAAAAAAGCACAAAAATTTGCCAAAATAAGCATTTTTTATATCAAATTTTACATTTAAAAAGCTATTGTAAACTTAAAGATATGTTGAATTTTGTGTTCAAGATTCAAAATGAATGCTAATTTATAGTTTTATATACCAAAAGTTCAAATTTTTTTCAGATAGAGTTGATTTCGAGCTAAATTTTTTAATGCGATCAAAAATTTTGGAAAAATTTTAAAAGCAAAGTATATGATCACAAATTTGATTAAAGTTAAAATTAAAAGTAAAGCTGACTTATTGATTATTTGTTGAGGATTTTAAGTGGAAAAATCAATTTAAAAGTCAAAATATTTATGTTTTCTTTAATCATTTAGCGTAAAAAAGCAAATTTCTCTCAAAATTTTGCTCAAATACGTTAAAAATCTAAATTTGAAGCAAATAAGCATTTGCTTATAATTCTAGCTTTAGTTATTATGCTTCGCAAATATTTGTCCGATGCTTAAAAATTTGAATTAAAACCTTTTTTTATGCAAATATTGAAGTTTAAATAATGAATCTGTCTATCGATAAATTTATTATTAAATTAGTTGATTTGAAGTGATTGAGTTTCGAAAACAAGTTTACGAATTCGTTCAGATAAGTTCAGTTAAGTTCAGTATTATTTAATATTCAGGTGATTATTGCGAACATTTTTCAACAGATGAAATGTCAATGACGTAGATTTAAACGATTCAAAAACAATTATTTTAAAAGATGTTTTAACATTTGATTAGCTCCAATACAATCTATTGAAATGTTGTCAAAAAACTTCACGTTTGCATCAAATTATATAAAATACAATTTTGATGATTAATAAATTTGTTTACTTTCCAAAACCTGATAGTATTTATTGCACTTTCTTTTGAGATACTTTCACAAATATTTTATTTGAAAATTTGTGCGATTTAATCAGATTAATAGTTTTCTCATTAATTGCGTTATCTTTTATTCAACTCGGTTTCAAAATATTTTCGCTAATTCTGATGTCTATATCTTTCTGGTTTGAATATTTCGTTGATTTGTTTGAGAATATTTATTGAAAAATGAATTTTAAGCGCAAATTAATTATCTAAATAAATATTTTAAGCATTAAAAAAAGTAGCTTTTAGGACAAACAGTCCTGGGATTCAAGTTTCCAACAGACTTTTGGGAATCCCCTTCTATAATTAAAAGCCCTTTCTCTTTAAAGTTGAAAGCATTTGCTCAAAGTATACAAAATTTACGAGAAGTTTATTTATATAAGAAAATCAACATCAAAAAAAAGAGTAATTTAAAGTCTACTGACTTGAGACTAATTTTAGCGGTGAAGGTCTACTAATTTAACTTGTATTTCATATCATTATATGAAAACTATTCTATTATTTTATTGTAAAAATATGATAATAATAATTGTTATAATAAATGTTTATGTAGTGCAGTGCAAGGAAATTAAATTCCATAAAAAAAGAGGTTTCGATTCCTCCCCCGTAAGAAAAAAAAGTTAACTAGAAAGTGAAATTTGAGAAAACCCTGATTTCTAGTTTTCCCTAAAACCCCGAAAGAAGTAATAATTATTACCAAAAGTCCTGCTTTTTGCTATTGACTGTTTGAGCAAAATGTATGTGAAAAAATATTGAGCGCAGGCGTTGTAGAGATAGAAACAGTGAAGAGAATGCCTACTCTCTATTGAAAAATAGCGAGTGAATCGCAAATTGCCTTTTCCGAACTGAGAGCAAAACTTTCCTACCAGTTATGAGTTAGAGCTGATGTTGGCCTCGAATGTGTGGCGTTTTCTAAAGGTAATCGTTTACCTATCGAGCAGTTACTGTTTCAGTGTCAGTGAGTCAGGAAGTGTTGACTAAGGATTATAGCTTTGAACAAATTCTAACTTTTCAAACTCGACTATTTTGAAAGTCAAGTTTTTCTGTTTTTGGAAGCAATTAAGAAAAAACTTTAATTAATATCAAAGTAGAGAACATTCAAATCTACTGTTTATTTGATTTGTTTAATAATAAATACAAAACTAAAAGTTTTGTTGACTTTTAAAAAAGAAAGTACTTTTGACTTTGAAAAAAGTTTTGCCGAATATTATTCTCCTAAAAAATAAAATTTTTTGGAGCTCTGGTTCGGTAAAAACAATGCTTAATTTGATGGAATATACCGGTGTTTTATCTGGTGTCCAACCAGTGAGATATTGCTCATCCACGCCATCACCAAAACCATTATTATCCTCATCCTCGATGTCCAGTCCATCATCTGATGGTTCATGTCCTAGTCGTTTAGTTGTATCAAATGTTAATGTTGCTGAAGAATCAAACTCTGATGGAGAGGTTCTCGATCTAACCCTACCTATTAGAAAGAGAGCATCTAATGACAATTCACAGCCCAGTTATAAAAAATCGTTAATTAAAAGATATTGTAAGTCAATCGAATCAGTGGTTGTTTTTTGTTTTCTTGTTGTGTACGTCTTTTTAAGTGTTGTTTTTTGTGTTGTATTGTTTATGAAAAGTTCCGTAAGTCTTCATTTTTCTCAATTTGATCAATACATTAATAGTATTGGGTTTGAATTTGAACTTTTTTGACTGAATTATTTGAAACTCGAAATTATTTAATGCATTATTGAGTCGCGACTATCGATAAGAAATTAGTCGATGCGCTCCAACAAAATGCTTTGCGAAAAACACGTTTCAACAGTTTTTTCCTTTTCTACTTCAAATATCTTCTTTAACATGTATTCGTTATCATTTGAACCATCTTTCTATGCGCTAAATTGTGTTAAATAGCATTAGTCAGCAATGATTGATCTGTGAGCTCGAGCACTAACTCTCAAGTTTTGAAATAAGCTCAAGGTTTCAGATCATAACAGAGCCCATTAAAATTAATATTTTCTCATACATTTCATTTTTCTTTTATTAAACTACTGATTGAAATGTCAATTATAATCAAACTCTTGAAAAAATGTATTTTCTTTATATTAAATATTTGAAGTGTACCCGAAAAAAAATTATTGTGCATATAATTATTAACGCATGAAAGTTTATACAAATAAATTAGTCTCGAGGCATAAAATATTTTACCCATTATTACAACAAATCTATTCGTTGAGCAAAAAAGAGAGCGATTTCACGATTAACTTTATATTTCACTTATTCCATAGAATTTATGAAAAAATATTTCGTTTTACTTGAGATCAAAAAAGTTTAGTAAATCTCGTTCAGTACTAGAGCTTCGAGGGCTGTTCTCGCAATTTGAATTGTGTGACACTGAGATGACCCACAGTTTGTAGTTTTGTTTGCATTAGAGTAAGAACTTTCTATCCTTTCACGACTATATGATTGTTAACTTTGAAAAAAGTGGTGTTGAAATCAAAATAAAAAGCAGTCTTAATGAGAAAATAACACCAAAATCTAGATTCAAGTGCGAACGCAATATTGACCTCAAGTGGTTTATTTCCTCGTGCCGTGAAAGTAAAAGTGAACTTAAGATTAATAATAAGGAGGAATTAAAATGAGAGAAAAGAAAAGTTGAAGTACAAACTTTAGTAAAGTATGTGTAGAGACCTAACAAGAATTGCAAAGATTGAGAATGAGAGGTGACCCACTGGCCGACTAATTAAATTCACTTTCCCTCTAACCTCATAACATAGATTTTAAGGATAGTAAAAGTAACATTACATATACTCTACTGTAAATACTATTAAATACACACTAAACACTCACACAACACATACGCACATTTATAATTTATAAGTTTTAAACTTAAAATATGTTTATATCTAATAGTTTTTTTTCTTTTAATTCTAAGCATTACAAATGTTAACTCATTTAATGCTTCAAAATTAACTCATTGCATATATTAAGCTCTTGAATGAACATTTTTGCTCATACTTTATTGTTTATTACATTCAAATACTCAAAGCTTTACTATTTAACAGTAACTGTTTCGAAAAAATAAATTTTACTCAACAACTATTGTTATTTTCCTATTGCGTGTTCTGTCAATTAATTTCTAGTTTAAGCGCACATTAAATATAAAACGCTTTCTTGTTTAGGAATTAATATAAAACAAAAAATAATAAATAATAATAAAAGTGTTTTATGCGTTCTCACAAATGTATAGAAGTCCTAATTTTTAGACTAAAAAAGTTCCATCCCTTTTATCCCTATTAACTAATTGGGTATTGAATAATGACTGTTAGGTATTGAGCAATAATATTAAATGGCATTAACATTAGAGCTTTTCTGTTGCCTGAATTAAATTTATTACTTTGTCCTAATTTTTTCCAATCTTTTTTGTTCAGTTTTTTCTTTCAAAAAACTTTGTTGAGAAATAGCATTAACTTCAATACCGTATTGTAATACAAACGGTATAACCTTTATATCGCTCAACAAAATCTATACCTTATTTGAAAAAAAATCATCACTTCCTCGCGCGGATCCTATTCTCTGATTTAGAACTCATTGGCAGTTATGCGAAATTCTTTTCCGCTCTCAGTGAGAGAATGAAAAAAAAAATATTAGAAGGTTTTGGCTTAAAAGGAAAGACGAGTGACGGGTTTCATAGTATGGGAAGGAAGTGGTGGCACAAAATACACTTACAATTATTAAATAGTAAACTACTTATTACTTATTTTTTCTCTCTGTCTGTCGGATAGAGAAAAATGTACTCAAGAGTTCAATTGAATGAATGCATTTTTCGAAGTCTGCGCTTATAGTTTAGTTATAATGTTATACAGTTTTTGGTCTTTAGTTTCCTTAAGAGTGATTCTCGAGTGATTTTAGAAGAAAAAAGAGAGGGAGACCTAAAAAAGTAGGTCAGTAGGGTTTACACCGAAACGGTTGTTCCGAAATATATTTCCCCCTTTGCTCTATCTATGGTTTTTGGTCGTCTGGTCGTCCCCTTTGCTCTCTCACTCTTCTCCCCTTTAGACATATATTCATTCTTTTGAAAATATTTCTCTTTTTTCTCCGTTAATGTCTATGTCTGGGTCTTTAGGTTAACCTTTTTTTAACAGTGATCGCAATTTTTAACAACAATGAGAAAAAAGCAGGAAAAGAGACGAAATTTGATTTTGAAAGGGGAAGAAAGAATACCACTTCTCATATACTTATTCTTCCACTTATTCTTATTGAAAATTATTATTCCCGTTATTCGCGTCAAAACATTATTAATCAAACTTTTGGGCGCTTAACACATAAAAGAGTTCCGAATTTACAACTAGTCTGGGCTTAGTTTAATTCCTTCTTTTATTCATGAGTAAACTTATGCCTAATCTAAACACCCGTAAAGTTTACACTATTCGTAAGATTGTGTGAAATCCGCATTTTTAAGAAAACGAAAACCAACTATTTTTCCTGTATATCATGTTTTCATACTATTTACTACTTGTAAATACCAATGAATAAGGTATACAGAAACTAAAGTTTTCCCCCAATTCATGTAAATTTGCTTATTTTGATCATTAAACCACTAATTTGTTATGATTTCGTCATTTCCTTTCGAAAATAGTTTATTAGTTAGCAGTAACTAAATCAGTACAACTACTTTAACTACTTTAATATTAATGAAAGTTGTCTCTTATGTAAAATTTCCCAAACTATAAAGAAATTAAGGAGCAGAGGAAAAAAGATCACAAGGAAAATAAAATGAAAAATAAAATGAAAAATAAATATTTTTCCCTAAACCATATATTTTGAACTATCGAAAAACTATCGTTGAATTAATGAACAGAAAGTTTAGTATTGGCACAAAAAAACTCGCTTTTTTCAGTTCCCTTTCACTCAATACATCTGCATATTTGGGCGAAATATGGCCGCAATTTCTTTTTTATACATATACTTCATTATATTCTCTCACTTTTATTCATTTGATATCTATTTTATAATACATATAAAGTTAGAATTTCTTTTGTTAATATTTTCCTGCTTTGGAATTGCAAAATAGCTATTATTATTATATTGAGTTCAGTTGCATTAACGAACAGCTCTCGTATTGGTGGCAGTTGTTGTTGTCCTTGAGTACGTGTTCCGGTGCCATCGACCGTTTCCAAGGATTGCCACCGAAGAGAGTATAGAGAGAGTATTAATAGATAGTACTCTCCTCTACTCTCTTGCGCTATCATTACTCTGAAGGACAAAAGCCCAGAGAGAATGAGAATTATATTCAAACGCTATGATGATTACTATCACACAT
Organism: Malaconothrus monodactylus; assembly: GCA_034697245.1. Lineage (NCBI taxonomy): Eukaryota > Metazoa > Arthropoda > Arachnida > Sarcoptiformes > Malaconothridae > Malaconothrus > Malaconothrus monodactylus. Next base: position 16,200 of record JAQIWZ010000032.1, on the reverse strand, counting down.
GAGTGTTGCGACTCAATAGTAGATATATGAGAGAGAATGAAAGTTTCAAAGTATATGTTATGAATGTGTACTTGATTTGCCTCATCTCACGATTATATCTGACCTTCTATTGCATTACTTACAATATTTTAGAAGAGAGTTGAGGAGAAAGCTATAGATACGAATTCTCGAGAAATATAATTTTCGTAATAATAAATTCTAAGCAAGTAATTTATGAGAACTTAAGTATAAATATTCAAAAACAATTCTAATAAATGTTTGGCTCAATTTTTTTAAAATTCTAGTCATTACCTATTTTCGTAATAAAAATATATAAAAAATCAAATTTTAAAAATAAAAACATAATATTTTTTTAGATAGAGAAAGTTTACAACATTTTCAGACGTAATGAAACTTTTTTTTTAATAGTCTAATGAATGCAAGGAAAAAGTCATTACCAAACAAGAAAAAAAAATATTATCTTTAATTTGTTTTAACAGAAGCTTAAATAAAAATATTTAATATCTTTACTAACATTGATAGCAACTTCTTATACACCGTTATATTTGTCATTTCGAGGTCAGTGGGACGATGAGAGGGTGAGGGGCAAGAAGTTAACTGTTAAACATTAGAATCTATACCCAAAACATCTGCGCCTTCTCTCTCTTCTCTCACATTTCTCTCCCCAACAAAACTTTCTCTTTTTTTGAGTCGGGACGCGCTGTGATGAGGATATTTAGGTCTTCATCCCCGTTGTCCTGATCCCCACCGCCGCCAACAATGTATATAATATGGTAGTAGAAAAGTCTCTCTGAATTGATGTATTATCATATAATACAATGCTCTGAAACCACTGCTCTACTACTACTTCCGAGTGGTGGCTAACGAAAAATTCTATTATAACCGTTAGTCTTGAATGGAAGATAGGGTACAACTACTACTACAATATTGAATGCCATTTCAATTCAACTCAATATCACATCTTTTCTTTCTTCTCTTTTTACTTCTCCCCTACTCTTAAAACGGTCTGAAAAACTCTTTTTACCCAAAAGAGAGTTTGTTCTATATATAGAGTTTTTGAAGTGAAACTTTTTTTCTGTTTTACAAACTGTAAAAGAGCCACATTTAATGTATACTTTGTATATTACCAGTACTTATGAGCAAAATGACAAATTGACTGCTTTGTGACACTGAATATATTTTGTTCGTTTAAGAACAAAGACTTTAAGGTTAAAGCTATTGAATAATTAAAATATCTGAGGAGTAGTTTCTCCAACAAATCATTTACGAGTAGAAAAAGCAAGAAAAAAAGCAGTGCATAACTTTCCAGTTTAAAGAAATATAACAAAACAAATGCTTTTGAATTAATTTCTTTTTCTCTGATAAACAAAAAAAGTTGTATTGAAAAGAAACTTAAAATTCTGTTCACAATTTTATGAATTGTATTGAAAAATGCAATATTCATTGTATTGAATTGTTTTTTTTTATTGTTTGAATAGTTGATGGTTGTGAACCTGGAGCCCCACCACCGAACGGGTCGAGTCATCACACAGCTCAGAACGCGAGTCCTCAGTCACAGACGGGTCCGCCGACCACTACTTTACTGCAGAATATTCTACAACAAAATAGGACAGGCAGTAATGGTAACATATACTCTCTTCAAAGACAAACTCAATTGGCCACAACTACTACAACCTCTCCGCTCCCGCCATCACCTGCGGATTCGGGTGTCAGTGATGTCGACTCTCATTATAGTTCTAATGACGAACAACAGCAACAGATGAGCCAATATGGATACTTCTATGGCGCTCAACGCTCAACATGTATGTACTCCCAAATAATAGACTCAAAATGTTTTATAAACAAAATTAAGTTATACCACAATTTCAATGAATCTGTTGAAAAAGGCTTCAAAAGAGAGAGCGATTTAAATCTTGTTTTTGTTTGGGGTAAAAAGACTTAGAAATGAAAGAGTTTATTCATTTTCAAGCGAAAGAGTGGGATGACATGCATTTCTAAAAAGCTGGTGAAGAACACCAGACAATGGAAATAGCGATAGCGATGATAAAGATAGGGGTAAATGAATTACAATTCGCGAAAAACAGGTTCTCAGAAAATTAACTCAGAAGAGAAAGTTTTTGCTGATAGGATTGTGAGACTCTTTCTAGGAGTTGATGCAAAAGCAATGGTAAAAATACTTTGTTAGTGACGCATACGTCAAAAAAAGATATACACCAACAAAAATGCTAAGAAACCGGTGGCTATATATCTGTTGGGGCTTTTAGAAAGGGGGGGACTTAACATGTAAGACAGAGAAAGAGCTGACTAAAAGCGTGCTATAATTAAATTCATGAGCGCGAGTATGCATTTCCGTCAACGATGGCATCATTGCGTTAATATTAATGACGAATATTTTTTTTCCTCCAATGATATAAAAATTATTATCAGAAAAAAAACTTGTATGATATGAGTTAATAGCAATGAATGTGCAATATTTTTATTGAATGGGGATTTATTGGAAACTATTTATTTGATATCCTAAAGAACATAATGCACTTTCTCTCTATTCAACTGCTGATTAAATACCAGTGATTTGAATGTTGGCAGGAAGTAAAGCCTCAAAACTAGTAAAAATAATCAAAATTATTACTTTCTATTCGGAAGATAGACAAAAATTACATTGAATTATGTCTTTATAGCTCTCCTGTAAAGACAAACCTGACTTAAAAGTCCCTCCCATTCGATCAAAAAAGTGAAGCATAATTTCCATTATTGCTATTACTACTGATGATAAAACTTCCAGTGAAATAATACTAAACATAAGTATTTATGAGATGAATAACATCCCATTTCCCTTGAAATCCTCGATTTGAAACTGAATACATAAACATAACTTTTCAAAAACTGAAACCTTATTATTAAAAAGGGTAAAACTGAATCAACTATTACTGATTAAACACAATTATTTGATAAATAAATTTTCATTTCAATTGTGTTGACTGTTATTTATGAACAACTATTAGATTTCGTGACAAATATCTCTACTTTAAATTTATTGATTGACCTCATTTGCAAAAAGCTATAATATATAACTTGACCATTTAAAGAATACATTCTTAAAGAATTATTGCAAAGTTTGGTTCTCTTCTACGAAAACATCTAAAAAATAGTGTAATAACAAAATTGATCAACTTTTACAGTTCAATAGAACTTGTTTTCCAAATAATTTAACAATAATTGTTGAACTTTAATTCTCAAATAGATATCATAAGAGATAAACTTAATTTAATAAATAGCTTTATTTATTGGATGAAACCTGGAGTTTTTAGAAAGAAAAACACGTCTAAAATATTAATTAAATATAAATGTTAGTAAATCCCAGTTTTGAGAAAAATAAAATAAATATATATTTTTTTGCTGATAACCTCGACATTCCGATAGTTTTCGAAGATTGCTCTGTAATAATGTTTTATTAACCCTTTTTTATTGGTTTTCAGATGAAGAGCAAAAAAACTTATTAAAGAAGTTTTTTAAAAAGAGGGAAAAAATAGCTATATATCAAACTGCTGTTGCAGTCACTGTAATGTTAGTTAAATTGAGAGTAGAGAGAGAAAGCGAAAAAAAGTAGTTAGAAGTAAAGCCACGCAATTCGGTATTTTAGAAACAGAGTAGAAGAGAAGTGAAACGTAATGTTAAGCTATAGGTATAAGCCATCGAAAAACGTTAACCTTGAAGAGATCGCTACAAAGTCAATGGTTTATTCACCCACTGACATTGAAACACAGAGCAACGCACATCACATCAGCGCTACCATAGCAGCCAACTTATTAGATTTCCTGTTACAAAACCCAACCAACTATTTCTGCGCTCGCTCTCTAAAATATTATCTATCTTTATATATTCCATATATAAAACTTCGCTATGAGTTACAATATATATACTTTTACGCAATATCAAGTGCGAGCATAAAAAGTTAGTACTGGTAGAGGAGATAAAAAGCGGGAAATTAAAGCTGAAGACCCCCTCTCTTCACAATCCTTTCTCGCATTTTTTTTTCTTATCTACAATTTCTATGTATTATAAGTTCATTTCATTCTTTTTTTCTCTTTTTTTATTTATTCAGTAATCCTTAAAGATTAAAAGGGGGAACGTATCAAAAGAGTTAAGGAGAAGAAGAAAAATGAGGGGAAAGTTTTTTTTGTGAAAGAGAGAGTTTTCGAAAGAGGGTTCCAGAATTTAGCCCTTTTGTGTCGACTGCCTCAACAAAACCCCTCACTACTCATTCAACCCTTTTTATGCAATAGTGTAACTGAATTCGAGCCAAAACTCGTTAATCAAATAAATGCGAATCCATTAAATTCTTTGAATTTATTAATTCCCTGCTTTGCTTCTCTTTTTTCTGCTTTACTTCTCGGAAAACTATTTATAAGTGCAAAAAACTCCGAAAACATTTGATTAAGATTTATTCATATGAGAAAAACTACAAAAAAAACTCTAACCAAAGACTCGAATTAGAAGATCGATAGAGTAGGAAAAAAGTTAACTAATTCTTATATTTGAAACTTTAAGCTACTTTTCAAACTCTTTAACTTAATCTTGACATAAAATCAAGGATTAACTTATAATTTAAACAAAAGTAACTTTTAGGAAAAATTGTAGTTATCTATAAGTTTATCAATAATTAGAATTCACTTAAACTTTTCAACATTGAAAACAAGTGATATGAGAGAAACTTAAAAATGTAAAAAACCTCAAAAGGTGTCTTACAGTCATGAAAATTTGTGTCACAACTCCCCCTCTGTTCCCTTTTCGTTAACAAGTATTACATAACTTATATTATAATAGTTATAGCTTTTATGAAATAAGATTACGTAATAAATAACTATACAATTGATGCAAATGAAAATTTTATGCGCAAAATGTGTTAAGTTCTAGAAAAACGGTCAAAATCCTAACTGTTATTGTTATACAATATTTGGCTAACGATATATATAATTGTGAGAACTATACTGAACATAACGTTTAAAATTTATGAATTTGTATTGTGTTATGATTTAAACTGTGCAAAAAAAGCCCATTTTTTCCTATTAAAAGTGGACCGTTTTCTCCCCATTTTAAATGCCTAATCGAAAAAGTAGGTTAAAAGCAGGCAAATGTCTAGAATTCAATCCACTGTAACGGGTGTTCGCAAATGTGAACTTCATTTTTAATAGGACACAACACAGTTTCTCACCTCCATTTCAATGACTAGTATTAACTGTTTTCGGTATTAAACGAATTATAATATACAATCATTTAGACATTTCATATAAGGCTTAATTTAATAGCTGTGCATTATTTTTTAATTTATTTGACAACTAAAATACTAAAATTGCTTCCGATACTCATAAAGTTTATCTCAATTTTAAATGTTATTTTATATACAAGTAATTAAATACAATTTAATGCTTAAAACTGATTCTCTAAATTCAAAACTGAGAGCTATTCATGTTTCGGAATATTTAAAAACCAATCTTTTTGTCTGAAAACTACCCTTAAAAATGATAAATAGCTCATAACTTCATTATAATTGAAGATGAATTTAATTTTGTTCGTTTAATAAGAGGTAAAGAAAGTGAGTTATGCCGAAAACTGCCCAAACTAGTTATGAGTGCACAATAATTTAATTCTTACGCCATATATCGTTGGCCCAAATGTCGCTTTCATTCTCTCTCTCTCGTTGACTCTCATGCATACTCTCATTCTCTCTCTGCCATTCCTCTCACGAATACACTTGATTTTGAGTTCCTCACAGGAAATTCTGTTGTGCCGCAGACGGAGAGAGTGAAGAAGTGCTTTTGGGGAATAAGCAATGAAGGGGGAGTGGGGGCGAAGGGCGGGTGAGGCGGGTGGAGGACTGCTATAGAAGATCAATTGGCTTTGCTTTTTGTAAGATATTGTGCTCCGCTTTCGCAGTGCTTTTGCCTTTTTGATGGCTTCTTCTCCAGCTATTCAAAAACCGTTCTCTGTTTCCGGTCTACTCTACTCTACTCTACTCTAGTGTAACTTTGGGGAGGATTTCGATCGATAGGGAGTCGAGAATTCTCTACTGACCTCAAAAAAAGTGTGTATATATACGCACTGAATAATAGTGTGAATGTGAGGGTGGAAGACATGCATTAGACTCTATGTGAGATATGGTCTCATGTTTGTTGTGGGCTTTCAGAGGAACTAAAGTGAGAGAAATATTTTCCTAAAGAGTAAACAACAAAATAACAACAGAATATATTTTGTAGGAATTTATAATAGAATAGAAAATGTGGAAAACATATTTTTTTAGGTCAGCGCTCTGTCAAGTACTGCTTTCGCTGTTCTCTTTGCTCTATTTTGATGGTATATCAGGAGTTTGTTGTTGTTTTGTCGCGAAAGAGATGGTTCCCAAAGATGTTGAGGGAGTAATAGGTCTTACGGCCAACTATTGCGACATTTTATTGTCAAATATAATGTAATAAAAGCATAACTTTTTTCCTCTGGTAAACATCTTGAATGCCCACTGAATGGCCCTTTCATTAGCATATGTTTCGAGCAAAAGGTGTCTCGAATATAACAATAAAATTTATATAACTTTATATACGCTATGACTTCAAATGGAAATAATAGTAGAAATAAAATCTGTTACGCTTTTAAAATGCGTAAACAGGATAATGGGTTAGTTCAGTACATGGCTGTTAAATATCAAATGTTTTCTACTTTCGAATACTTCAAATTTTAAAACAATAATAAGGCTTTCGATTTTAGCTCATTTTCATTGTCAAGGATGTGATCTATAGTTAAGGAATTTTATTTTTTAAATTTATTAGTGATATCTTTTTTCTCTCTCTTCTTCATTTATAAACTTAAACAAATACTAACAAAACTTTTTTTATGGTCACATAAAACATTCAAAACCATAAATCTCTTTTGAAAGACAATAAAATATTTATCTAAAGCAAAATAAAGTTCATTTTTTCTTGTTCCTGAAACATTTTCTCAAAGATTAGTATATATTAAGGCCAAAAAAATAGAGAAAAGTTTTTATCTGCCATTGAGATGCTATTAAAACCATATATTTTAATCTTTAGCCCAATTTAATTAAGCAATTAAATGGTGTAAAAGTTGTGATAATGCCTTTTTCTCTCTTTTTTTGAGAAATAAAATCAAAACAGGAACTTATTTATTTCTAAATAGCTTAACAGATAAGCGCTGTTTCGTAGGAACTTATTGTGTAATCATTACATTATTTGGAAAAAAATGCAACAATAGGGAAGTTTACACATTAAATAAAAGGTAATAAAATAAATGTTTTTCCCTATGACTGTCAACACGAGAAAAAGAGGTGTTGTTATTACAAAACAAGTTAAAACTCCCTTCAAAGGATTTGTCACTAGAAAAGTAGAAGAAGGGAAAAGTTGTTTTAGGGATATTTCTCACAACACTAAACCTCTCCTTATGGATGCTTTTTTGGTTCTTTTTACGACTAATTTATTAAATAGAAATATCATATCATTAGCAAAGAATAAGAGCACGAACTATAATAACACCCAAACTCTTAATACTATGATTACAGTAATAATAATAAGAAATGTCTTTCATTTAGAGTTAGCTTATTTTGAAGGGCAATAGTGGGGCCGCTCTTATATTTATTAGACTAGTATTTCCTTTTAGTGAAATGACGTGATCTCTTGTGCCAATTACAAGGAAAAGGGATGAACAACAATAACACACTTAAATATCATTATAAATATTCTCTATAACTTTAGTTATGACTGAAAGTGTTTTTGTTTCTACAATAGTAAACAAACCAATTATTTCCTGTCTATTATTCATTAATAAATTATTTCTACTTTTTCTTTCGTTTAGTTATCAATTCTTCTTTTTATCATTAAATTTTGTTTTTCGCACACTTTAAGAGATGTTATTCACAAAGATATAAAAACCCAATTCAAGTTTGCTCAACAATCAATTATTGGTGCTTTGTTTTTCAGATTACACGTAAATAAGACGTAAATCAAGACTAATGACTTATAGAATAATCATTTCATTATATGGGAAATGATTTTAATTTTTTTTCCCCTAAATTATTACCTGAGTTTCTGTGGGTTGATATTCAGTAAAACGTGATGTTAATTATTGAAAAAACAAATAACAAACTACTCTATAGTTTCCTAATGTGGGCTCCGATTAATTATAAACACTTTGAATTTATTGAACTTAAGGCTGTTTTGTATTGAAAATTGTTGCTTAACATTGAAAAAAAGTTGTTTAATTGGTTTGAACGTAATTTAAAGCTAACAGAATATTAAGTGAGAGCGAAAATTGAGTCTAAAAAATGTTGGTTTAAAAACTTCATTAGCAATTAGATGAAAAAGTTTTTATAAATTATAAGAACGGTTCAAATTATTTGAATCTTCAATAGTTTTTTTAATTAATATAATTTCAAATTCAAGGCAACGGGAAGTTAGGAAAAGAGCAATAGATAGTTATTTGTGCATTTTGTAGCTTTCGTAATAGTGGTGTAACTCTTATGCACTTATATATCAAACGTTATATTTCCACAACTATATAGACTTATGCAGTACTTCGTTATTGCATTGCGAACCTTGAATTCGTACGTCGACCGAACCCGAGAGCCAATAATATTTTCAAGGACATGAAGCATTTGTCGGTTGCTATGACTACTTCAAGGCGAACGAACTCATCTCCCCCTCGCTTTCCATATCCTTTTAGCGATCGATCTTTTTTGTGTTTTTTGGTCTCTCTCTCAATGCTTTCTAACATTCTCTCTAAAGTGTGGTAGTGTTGAGACCCCCTATCTTTCTCTCTATTATATATAATATTGAGTGCACAGCCAACTAATTACTGCATTTCGTACGTCTACTCTTTTTGCTTTCCCCCTGAAATGATACTCCTCTTCAATGTATGCCATTCTCAAGACACAAATATCAAACGCTAAATCTCGATACAAGACAGAGCGACACCTATCATCAACTATAACTTATTTAATTAGAACAAAAGTTTTTGCAAACTTTTCTTTACCACTACTTTTATATAATAAGATTTGTCGCAAAAATTGTTTTCTGTCTGAAACTGAAGTCTAGTTTTTTTTCATTCATTGGAGAAATCTATAGGTTTTAACATAAAGTCAGATATAGTTTGGATTTAATTAAATTTTGAATACATATTAATTGACAGTTTCTTTGTTATGTTTGAGAATTAATTTTTATTTATGCTTAAAATATAAGGTTAAAGGTTATTGTGTTTAGCTAAAAGTCAAATCATTATGATGTTTGACAACAAAAAGTTTAATTTTCAAAGATTAATAATAAAAATCCTTTGATTTGAAAGTAAAGGTAACTCAATATTGCTGTTTAGCATTCAGTACAGTATTTGTTGAAAAAAGGTTTATTCATTGGCCATGAATTCGATTAACGACTCTGAAAGCAAGAAAACCCAAAAGAGTTGTTTATCAAAATAGTTATATCATTAAAAAAAACTAATAAAAATTAATTTGAAAAATGGATTTTTAATGAAATCTCTCTTTTCGCCTGATTCAAGATTTAAAACTTAAAAACATTAAAAGTTGCACAAATCAGACATAATTGAATTATTAAAAAAACACAAAATACATGTTCAATAATTTGAGAAAAAAATCTAAAATTGAATTTAAATGAATAGATGCCTCATCTCAAGCACCGGCAACAGCACCACAAACAGCTGCAGAGCTGACACATCATAACCATTATCATCAGTCACATCGTCACATATATTCTTTAGAATCTCCGACTACAACCTCTTCACCGCCAACGACCAGCACAACAAATCCACAACATCTGCACACATCACATCCACACCTATCGGCGACATTGACCTCAGCGAATGCCGCCAATACTGGATCAGGTCCGCCACGGATACGTGCTTCGCCTGACGGCAACTTAAATGCCGCGACGGCCAACTTCTATAATAATCATTACGCGACACCTGATCACAAAGGTTTGTACCAAAAGTTAATTAAGAAACTAATGACTAACTCGAACTCTTATGATTTTGTAAAAACAGATGTGCCGGTAGTGAGCACTGGTCTGGGTGTTGGACAGGCCGAAGATCTTTCTTATCACACAAATGGTCTCTCTAATGGTACTGTAATTAAGAGAAAGAAAGGGAGAAAACCGAAAAATTTGGAAAATATGAACGGAAACTCAAATCATTGTTCCACAGCTACTAAAAGGAAAAGTAGAGAAGGTTTGCATTAATTAAATTTTGAAAATTATAAGTTTGAAAGTGTAAGAACCTCTTATTCTAATAATTGCTCTGTTATTCATGTTCAGGTTCGACGACATACTTGTGGGAATTTTTGTTAAAATTACTTCAAGACAAGGAGTATTGTCCGCGTTTTATTAAATGGACAAATAGGGAAAAAGGTTTGTCATATTAGATATTCGTGGAATCGAGACTTGGAGGGACTTTCCCTCACATTTTCTCATATCTTTCATATTGAAATTGACTAAATTTGACTTCAAATTTAATTGATAGGTATATTTAAATTGGTTGATTCAAAAGCAGTCTCACGATTGTGGGGATTACATAAAAACAAACCAGACATGAATTATGAAACTATGGGTAGAGCTCTCAGGTATTAATTTGATTTGAGATTTAAGTCTAAATCTCTTCTGACAAATTGATTGATCAATTAATTAACTCTTTCTTTAACTGTTTGTGCCCCCAATAGGTATTATTATCAGCGCGGAATTCTCGCTAAGGTTGACGGACAGCGTTTAGTTTATCAATTTGTTGATGTTCCCAAAGATATTGTTGAAATTAATGCAGACTCTAATAATTGTTATAATAGTAAAGGTAGGTTTCATTGCAAACACTTCCACAACTAATTAATTGCAATTTAAATTAAATGCTTTAATTGCTTTTGTTTGTCTTAAAAAAAGAAAGTTATTCAAAATAATACGATTTGTTTTTATTTGTTTTTCTTTCTCATCCATTTCACATCCTTTTGCATCGAAATAATCACCAAAAACTTTGTGTTATTGCACTACTGCCTGACATAATCGAATGCTTTTTTGTTCGTGTGTGTGTTTGTCTGTTACCTGTTTTAGACTATTTCGACGATATTTGTCTCAACTCAACCATTTAACTCGTTGTCTTCTTTTGGTATTTGTTTTCGTTAAACCTTGTGCTCAAGTATTGTCAAAGAATACAAAATATTTGAAACATGAAAACCTATTGTATTTTCTAACTCTTTCTCTAATGAAAGTATTCGTAAATCTTGTTTTACAAATACATCAAACTTTATTTATATCATCCACTGATTGTAAAACAAAAAACAAACAGTTTTTCTAAATATTTTTGTGATTAATTATTGTTACTCTCGAAAGTACAGCAGATTTCTTAGATTTGATAAATTTAGTTAAATTTAGTTAAGTTTAGTTTAATTTAGTTTCAGTTTTACTTAATTTATTAGAGAAATAATTGGAATAATAAGTTTGAAAAAGTATATGAATTATTATGAAAGCGAATCAGAAATATGTTGTACTTTTTTGCCAACTCTGTTAAGCATGAATTTTTGTGTTTCAATCTTAATAATTATCGCACATTTTCTTAAGTTTTCATTTGTGACATTAATAGCTCGAAAATTTCAGAAAATGAATCAATTGATAGGAATATGAATTAATTGAATCTTACTTTTTTCATTTGCAAACAGAAGTTCATCATAACGGAAACACAACAAATTCAAGTTTGGTTAGTCATCACAATAATGTTTGCTCGTCTCCATGCGATGGACTCGTTGATTGAAAGACTAAATTAGTTTTAAAATAATTAAAACAGAAAATTTATGATATGATGATTAACTTTATTTTTGTACAAAATATAATTTATTTGGTGATGGAATACATTTTAAATGAACACAAACTATATATAAATATCAAAAAGTATATATAAATAAAATATTATATATAAAAATTTTAAATAATAAAAAGCTTTTAACTCTCATTGTTCATAAAAATTGGCTTTTAAGAAGACATTAAAAAGTTGTTTTACACTATTTTAACTTATTTTTTTTGACTCATTTATTTTCAAGTAAATTAATTTATAAGTTATTTGAAAAAAACTTTCAAATTCTTAACTTGAAAACTTCACAAATAATATACAAATTCTGAAGACATACCTCAAAGACAGAAGAAATGGTTTTAGAATTGTCGATATAAACTAGACATGAATTCAGTAAAACTTCAAATCAGAATTACTGGAACTAATTATTTCTGAATTAATTTGAAATAAGTCACTGTTTCAGTTTTCAATCATTGATTAGGACATTCTTTGACTAGTAATAGAAGTTGATTACTAGAAAACAAAAGAACACTTTTAATAAACTACATAAAGGATTATTTCAAATGAAGATCATTTATTTGCACTCATTTCAAGACCTAATGAAACAATGACTGATCACACGAACTGTTAAGAGATGATATACCTAATAAAAGAAGAATGTCTGGTCTGCACGTTCTTCACCAAAAATTGATGGACTTTGAGCGTCCGACCGTTTCTATCTATCAATTTTATTTAGAGAATATGTTAAGTAAATAGACTTATGCGAAAATTTAAAAAATAAGGTCTGAAAATTTATGCGCAAAACCAGACAACCAGACAGTACAAGAATCAAATTATACACCACTTATTATCAATATTTGTTGTTTATTATCATTTGATTTTTTTTGCTTATTTAATATTGTAAAAAATAATAATGCGTTAAATTAAGAAAAATGACTTTTTGGACTTATCGAATATCTTTAATAAGAGATATCGGTATATATTTTCAAATTAGACTTATTTCTATCGCAGAAATTGTAGAATTTTTTTTATTATTATTCTAAATACTGAAGTTTTGAAAAAGTTCTCAATTTCTAAGCGTTTGATTCAGTCTAATATCTTATTACAAGTTAATGAACTTGAATTTCTCACTTTTAATAAAATATAACTATAAATCTGGAAAAAAAACTTTTTCAATCAAATATGAGTTATGAATTGTAACTTATGATAATTTTTTTATGGGTTCGCATTCAAGAATAAACATATTCTGTCAACTAATACTCAAATCGTTTGAATTTTATCATAAGTAGTTTTAGATTAATTTATTATCGGTTATCATAAACTGAAGCTTTTACTCAATCAAATGAAGTCATTATTTCTAACATAATCAACGCGTAAAATAAATGTTTACTTATAATAATATAAAAAAATCATATATTCTTCAAAATAACTCAAATTTATTATTATTTTAAACTTTTATTAAATACAAAATTTTTGACTGAAATCTAAATTGAATGATGAATAAAGTGTGAAGAATTACAGGCATTTCTTTTTTCAAGCATTAATACTAGACTTTTAAAAATTGATTAATAGATTCTTTTAAATCACAGCTCTTTTGTATTTAATATAAAATTCCGGCGAAAATGATTTTTAAAAGTAAAAAAAAGTTTCTTTTAGTTCAAAAACTTAGCAAAATTGAGATTTGCGTAAAAGTTCTTAATCAATATCCAGAATAATAGATGTCAGCCTTTACGCTCTTATGAGTTCTTGAAAAAGTTTTAAAACTTTATTTTTGATAATTTAATTTAATTAATTTTTGATTAAACGAATTTAGTGTTCAAAATAAAAATCAAGAGATTTTAATTATTTAAAGAATTATTAATACAAATATAATATGTATATAAATATTAATCAAAAAAATTCTGATGAAAGGAATATTAAGTTTATAATTATTTGTAAAAGATTATTAAACTTATTGAAAATATTTATTTCTACATTAAATTACATATAAATGATTAGAATTTTTGTCAAAAATGTTATATTAGTTTAAGTAAAAATATAATTTGATGTGAATTTTGAGCGAATTCCCCATAAAGTAATGATTCAAGTTTTAAATTAAACTATTTTTTAATTAATTTTATGACAATAATTATTGATCTTTAATATTAAGACAAATCCATTGATAGCTTGATATTGAGCTATGAATTATTCACTAAAAAATCAAATTATGAAATCCTTTATAATTGAGATCAGGAATAAATTCAATTAAATGAGTTATGATTTATGATATTTTTGCGCATCAAATGTTTCTTCAGTTTTGAATTCATTTCTTTTTATTTTAATAATATTTTTGTCATTTTCTCGACAATCAATTTCATGAATCATTTTCTTTTGAGCCAAACCATCATTTTTGAAGCCATTTCTTAACTTCAGAAGACATGCAGTCATTGCGTTCAATAAGATCTAAATATGGGTTCATTTGAATCGTTGTCATCAATGGCTTTAATTTCATCAATACATCTGTCGTACAATTTCTCATAAAATGATTTATTTATAATTGAACTCATTATTCAATTTATTTAAATAAATTTCAGTCAAAAATATAATAAATTTTATGCAATACTTATTGTCAAATATGATAATAAAGTCTAGAATACAGACTCTTTACTGATAATAAAAGCGAATATTTATACTAAAACTTAAGTCAACGAAAGTTTTGAATGATTTGCGAGAGAATGAAAGTTTAGACCAAATATATTCAACTATTTGTTGCATTAAATCGTATCAAAAATGCATAAGAAAGTCATTTTGGATCCAAAATAATAATAGAAAACACGAAAAATCAATCATTTTATGACTTAATATTCATTAATTCAGATGAAGTTCTTTAAAAGCTTTATTAAATTTGATATTACTTCTCGAATTAAAATAGGGATGAATTTCTGTCTATCACTTTTCGCTTTTGATATTTAGTTCGAATCAAATTCAAAGTTTGAAAATTAATAAAAATAATTTTAAATTTAAGTCTCGAACCCATTTCTGATTGTATTCAAGCATTTGTTAATTCATTTTTTTGTTGCTTAAAATACTTTAATTAATGCACAAATTCATCGCTCTATCGAAAAAGAACTCATTTTAAATACAATAATCATAGAATAGGAACGAATTGTTATTCAGATTAATTTGAATGATGGCATCTTTGAAGTATTTGATAAATCAAATTTTAAATTTAATTTAAAACTAAACCAAATTTATTTCCAAATCAGAAATTAATATTAATTATCATTTTATTCTAATAATAATTTCAATGATTTTTGTTGGAGTCGAGAAATTTGAAATATTTCTAAAGTTTTTTTTCATAGTTTCTCAAATGAATGGAAAGTTCATTATATCTATATTTTATTAATGAAATACTGTATCCAATGATTTTAAATTTAATACTCTCGCAATGCTCTGAAATGAGTTATTTTTGAATTAAAATTAGAAAAAATGAATATTTACTGATTTTTATTATTTGAAAAATTCATAGCAAATATAATATTGAATTATTGAAAATATTTCATTTTCTTCATATAAATGTCAATCAAAAGAAATGCATAGTAACCGAGTATTTAAATTAGTTGAGCGTTCAGTCTTTTGAGCTAATCTTTTTCTCTGTTTTCAGTGATTGAATAATAAAATCTAAACTCACTTTTTGCCAGTTATTCAAAGGCAAAAGAACTAAAAAGGCTTCAAAGCTATAAAAATGAATGTAATGGTAAAACTTAATACAACTTGAGTTCTAAAGTATTGAAAACTAATGATAATATTGCTATACTTTTCAAAGAGTATTGAAAATCAGAAATTAATGAAACAAAAGACTTATATTTGATTGAATTATTTTATTCTTCAGGATCAATATTTGAGGAATAGGTATAGCAGAGATGTGCTTTCGATAACTTTATACTTTGATCTAAATGAGATCGAATTTTGGTTGGCTTTCCATAATTAATCGAAAGTTTTCGGGAAACTCTCTGAAAAAATCTCTCAATTCACTGACATTTGTGCGCAATATTAACGTGAATACTTTTGTTGGTCTTCTTTGAGCAAAAGCCTTACATTTGTGGGCCAACTCATGCAACAAGAAAGTAAAGATTCGGTGGACTTCAATCGTATTCAAATTTCGATAGTTTGCAATTGAATCTAAAATTGACGACTCAATTAGCTCGGGATAAGGACTAAAACCCAATTTTTTGATTGTCTCAATACTCGATAACTCATTAAAACCGCGACCATTACATGTTCCGCAATAATATTGACTTTGCATTGAATTACATTCACAATAAAAATCTGATTCAAAAAATTCAAAAACACTCAAAGTTTTGAATAAACGAATAAATCGCGAAA